>JAJOZX010006399.1:127500-255978 GCA_023014485.1 Bathynomus jamesi | reverse complement strand
GTGTCTGTCTGTTCTGTCCTGTGTGCGAAGTTGTATAAATTTGTATGTACGTGTTTGGATGACGAAAGAAAAATCTGTAACTTAAATAAATAAAATAATAGAACGACAAAAAAAAAAAAATTTGATGTACTCAGAAATAAAATTTAAATTAATATTTTTTATTTAAAGTAAAATAAATAAACTCCTTATCTTTATTATAATGTTATATCATATTCGCTGAGCTGAGTGTTGCTAAAAAGTAACTCTATGAGAAGCGTAAAAATAAATATCAATTATATAGTGAGTGAAGAAATAATAGCGCAATAACTCGACACATTCAAAAATATCTTTAAAAATAAAGTTATAATAAGAACTAAAATAAGCGCCATTGAGATGACCAATCATGGATTAAAATGAACCACAACTCATCAATCCATGAATTGACCAAGAGCAGCGTAAGAACAACTTGCTTTGGTTACTTTGTAAATTAAGAGACTTCCTCTATCCTGTAACAAACCTCAAGCTCCTTCAGGCAAATGTCATGTTCAATATCATACTTTGCATCCTCGAGATTAGCAATGCGAGCGTGGTAACCCTTAAGGATTTCACCCAGTTTGGCTGCCGGCGTGAGAACGGAGCAGGGGAAAGGAGAATAAATAAACGATCATATAAGATCACATTAATCCTTTGCGAGTTGGCGGTTTTATTATAGGGTCGATTGATCATTTTAATTAGGGATCAATTAAAAGAGAATGCTCTGTTCGTAAGGTGCACAAGGAATGTAATTAAATTAAAGGATTGATCGAAATGTTTACAAAATATATGAAAAAGATTTTAAAAAATAAATTATAAAAATTTTCTATTAATTTTGTGCACATTATTGTAAAGAGCTAAATTAGGACTTCATCCACACGCTCGAAATTCCGGAAACCACACGCCATTTTTTTATAGCACA
The DNA here is from genome assembly GCA_023014485.1 of Bathynomus jamesi. Classification (NCBI taxonomy): domain Eukaryota; kingdom Metazoa; phylum Arthropoda; class Malacostraca; order Isopoda; family Cirolanidae; genus Bathynomus; species Bathynomus jamesi. The sequence goes on along the minus strand of JAJOZX010006399.1, from coordinate 255,044 downwards.
AAGCTGCCTTCATTACATTATTTAAGTTACAAATAAATTAAAGTCACCAATATATATATATATATACACATATGTATATATAGTGATTCATATAAATATGTAATTTTAGTTGGTGTATTGTTTGTTTATAGAGAAAACACCAGAAAATTATGAACTACATCTACACATGAAAACAGACATTTGAAGCTTAACATTTTCTTAAAATCTCCGTAGATCATAAAACGTAAGGTAACGTGGTTCTGTCTAAAGATAAATGAATTAAGTATATAGAAATAAATTGAAATAATAATACCTTAAAAATTAATATTTGCACTATTTGGTCACATTTCAAAAAGCTTGAAATCCCCCCCCCTTTTTTTTTGTGTTTATTTTCATTTCATAAATAGAAATTAATTTTCAAAATTATTTTTTTCATAAAAATTTTAAATTTGCCGAAACTGTAATGGATTAAAGTGCTTTTTTTCATTTAACTTTTTTTTATCCCATTTTCAATTTCTATTCCGATTAACCGAAATTTATCCTTTCTTATCATTTATTTATTACGATTAAGAATTAAAATTTACTAAAGTTTTTAAAATTTAAAAAAAAAATTTGATTCATGGAACATTTAAACATGTACTGTATTTGAATTGTACAAAAAATGTTTAATTATGTTTTGTCCAAGTCAGTGATGATTGATCGAAACACGCAAAGACGGAAGTTACTCTATCAATGACAGAATCATCCGCAATGACAATATATTATGACTGATGCTAAAAAGACATTATTACTGATAGTCACTCACAGTCATTAGGCGAATGTTGTTCTAGAGGATTCGTGCGTAAATCCTTTTTTCGTCCTTCTTAATAAGTTATACTTACCACCACCGTTATTTTAAACTGAATTAACTTTAAACTTTTCTATTAAAAAAATAGGATAATTTAATTTGTGAATAATGAATGCGCGCGCACGTTTCACGTTATCATCATTATTATAATATTTAATAAACTATAATATTCCTCATCGTAAACTGACTTTCATTTAAAAAATATTCAATTATTTTCAGTTACGTTAAATGAATATGGATGAAAATTACTTTAATTATTTGCTTAATTGCAAAAAAAAAGAAAAAAATGTGATCATAAATAATAATTGAAAAAGAAATTCCGAATGACGTTACTTATTTTTTAACAATAATATATATATATATATATATATTTCGTCGATAGAAAACGGAGACAATGAGCATTTCTCTGAATTGAATGAGGAGTAAATTAATCGTTTTGAAATTCGGCATCATTGTTAATGGTCGTTATCGTATAATTTTAGCACTGAAAATGTTCTCTTTGGTAACAGCACCCTCCTAGCCCAAAACCCATGACCAAATTCTACCTTCATTAGCCCCATCCAGAGTCTTTGGTTGGCCGCATCTTTGGTCAATAATCTTCCTTCTTTCAGTGGCTTTCCTCTCCTGCTCCTTCTTCAGTTCTTCAGCAGCCTTTTTACGTAAGAGCAACTGCGTAGCGAAACAATGAGTTAAATAGCGTGGTGTCCTTCGTTTACGAAGAAAACTTAATTGCTACAACGCACTTAATTCAGCCAATATATATATATATATACACACCACTTATTTTATTGAGAATGCTAATTTATAAGTCAATTTTATGAATTAACTTACTCTCAGTTTCTTCTTCCTCTCTGGGGTCATGAACCCTTTCTTTTGTTTCTTGGCGCTCTGTTCTTCCAGGCGCTTCCTGACCTCTGCCTTCTTGGCATCGAGGGTTTCCTGTTTCCTCCTAGCCTCCTGAAATGCGGCTAAATTTGTTAGTGAAATGTCTCCTAACAGAATGTATATCTTCAAATACTCCCAAAATCAAAAAAAAAAAAAATCTACTCACAACTTATTACTATTTATGATGTTTAAAAAGAGATCAGAGAAATACATCTACATATACAAAATCACATAGGGGGCCTACATATTATTATTATTATTATTATTATTATTATTATTATTATTATTATTGAAACAGCCGAGTTAAAAGTTTATAAACTGTAAATATTATTAAGTTTTCTTCAATGAAAATTAAACTAAATAAAATTAGCAAATATATAAATTTATTTATTTATATATATACCTGAACAGATTGAATTCTGGCGATCTAGTGAAGACTAAAAATAAGATGATTAACACAAATAAGAATAAAAACTTAAAATAAATCATAATATACAAAACGAGATGAAAATAATAGTAAATTAATGAAATAAAATAATAATGAAAAACGTGTTAAGTCAAAATTAATAGTAAAATTAAATAATTAAAAAAACTCTTAAGCAAAACTAAGTCTCCTATTTTGGAATTAATAACTGTTTGTATATATTTTTGTCTGTTAGTAAACTACGCCTTTACTAGACACACCTAATTGCTCATACGTCTACTGTCATTTAATCAGGTCACCACCAAGTAAAAATCTGCCAATATCATCCTTTTATTAGGTCATTATATCGAGTGTTATGATGTGGTCACTATCAGAAAGACTAAGAATCATTCTTTGTCAGTTGAATTTCAGTCATTTTTTTCAAGTGGTTTTACTGTGATAAAACGCGTAGCCTAAATCCATCATTTTGATCGTTTATAATTAACTTTTTTAATTCGAATTAATTCGCTTTTGTAACATTTTTTCCCTTTACTTTTTAATCGCCTGGTGGAAACCTGACCCCCCATTGCCTGGAGTCGAGGGGGGCTCTTGGGAGGGAGCTCTTCCCCCACTCTCCATAGCCCCCCTCGCTAGCGGAGGGACGAGGGCGTCAGAGAATCTCTGCCAACTACGAAGAAGCTATTTTCAGCTCTGTCTAAAATTCGAGCAAAATAACCCACTTTCAAGCCCTAATCGCCATTTCACATCGACATCCAAATTTGAAAATTATTTACCAAAATTTTTCTCATATATTTTCATATCAACTTAAATCAAAGTTTATACATTTGTCTCAAATAGTTGGAAGAGAGCATCTTCCTTCGACCGAAACTATTTTCTTATTTCATAAATAGTATTTATGGGAATTATAAAAGATTAAGAGACTATATATATATATATATATATATATATATGTGCAAAATAAATAAAATGGTTTCTGTCTGAAACAAGAGACCTTGCCAGTGGTTTAAACATCGTCTTTACAACAATAACTTTACCTCATTATCATAATACGATATACAGTATACATAAATTATAAATAAAAAAATTAATTCGCTCACAATTTAATATTAAAGAAAGGGAACAGCGTAATGGGCCCTTTTTTTTTTCAATTGGATAATTAAAAAAGACGCAACTGATGCAGGTGGCTCAAATATTTCGGTAGTTATAAATATTTTAGAAATTATAAATAAAATTTTTAAATTTAGATTTTTTATAATTTTTTCTCTCGGCGAGTTTCTCATCATTTCATTAAAATAAGTTTTTCTTCAGCCATCTTTGAAGTAATAACGAATGAGCTTTAAAGGAAGTGGGCTTTTCAGTCCAATTTCATTAGAAAGAAAAAAAATGGGCAGGACCATATTCACGCCCTCATCCGTCCACCGCCCGTGGCCGCAGGTTGGAGGTGGGTGAGTGTACGCCCACGCGCACCTGCCTGCCCGCGCCCACAAAACTAAAAATTCTAATGAAAAGATTGTGACAGCGCCATTTTCCCTTTGAAAAAGCGACTGAATAGATCTCATCTGAAACAAATTAATGGAATTTCAATATAGCTGTCACCGTTTACGTGAAATTCAGAACGTGTCAATATTTTGGAGTTGTCCTCCCATGATGCATTTTTGGCCGTAAGGAAAGTTATAAAAAGGACAATAAATTAAAGTTTATAAAGTTCTCTCGGGTGTGAGCGAGCAGTCAGGAAGCAAAGGCGTGAATAGTATTGTGTGGGTGCTAAACCTCCGGTCTTTTGGGGGCATAGAGATAATTTACCATTCAGCTTGGGGAGGCGAGTTGGCACAGTTTGGCCCTTTCTGATGCCGAGGATGAGACTTTTTTGGCACTTTCGTTTAAGTCTCACTCTCAGATGATGAAATTTGGCCTTAAACGCTTTGCGTCATTTTAATTAAATTATACTGTATTGAAAATGTTAATTTAAAAGAGAAATGAACCGTTTTTATGTTCTTCACTTCAAGAATATGATTTCACGATATTCAAAAATACAAAAGAATGTAATTATCATCATTAAATATATCAATCAAATTTAGAATTAATTTAGAAATAATTGCAAATGAAATTGATATGAAGTCAATTATCAAAACAAGATATTGAATGCCTTTTCCCCACTACTATTAAAACCTCACACAACACCTACTTCCAATAACGCTCGCTGTCTAGCTACCTCTGCCAGCTTGGCTTTCTGTCAGGAAAAGAATGAGGGAAACTGTGTCAGAGGGTTGAGGGGATGCGTGTGGTGCCTTAAACCCCCCTTTATTGTTGCTGAATCACGAATCTTCCGAACCAAAATTAAAATGCACACTATAACAAACATCTTATACTCAATGTTATACATACAGACACCCCTCAAACAAACTGAGTTTTTTTTTATATAACATTCTCATCCTTATTTAATTGATTGGAAGTTATTTATTGAGTTTGATTAGGTTTAAAGTTTGTAAAGTTGTCAGTCGAGTCTCGTTAGGTTTAAAGTCAAATTCAAGGTTCATATTTGACGTTTCTTCAAAATCCGCTTTGAGTTTTATTAATTTTTTTAAATGTATTAAAATTATTAATAATCTGAATACAATAATATATATAATTTAGTACTGAAGTTAAGTATAAAAACTAAATAAATTGTTTACTGACCGTATCGAATACTCGTCCCAAATATTGAAACGTTGGTAATTTTAAACGAATAAAAAATTATATAAAATAAAGATTAAAAAAAAAATTGTAGATTTCGCGTTTATATAAAAATATTAAAAAAAAAAGAAAAAAAAGAAATAGAGACGTAATTAAACCAATCGTAAATGAATGAAATGAGATGATGTTGACTTAATAAAACTAATGGTCACACTGTTAACCTTTCCTTTATACACAAAGTTAAAAGTAAAACTCAACACAGATCATTTATTTACCTTTCACAGCTTCTTCAGCAACCTTGTGGGATCCAAGTGACCACCTCACTATTATGAACAACAACAAAAACAACGACAACAACGTTTTTAAAAATCTCTTAAAAGACAGATTTTTTAAAATTTATAATTATTTATTAATTATTAATTAAAATTTATATATCCATGAAAGTATCTTAAAATTAGATTAAGAGTGATTAAGGGTGAAATCATTAGTAGTTCTACGACGATCGAGCAAACCTTTGTTTTTCATTCCAAATAATGTACAGCGATTACTGGAAAGCAAAACTTCTGTAATACAACAAGTCTTATCATTAAATAAATATAAAGGGTCAACAGCAAAGTGAAGAGCAAGAAACAAGGTCATATTAATGGCTACATATATATATATATATATATTTTTTTACAGTTGGCTATAGGCAAATTTTATGTTAGGAGCGATAGTTTATAATATATATATATATATATATACTGTATATATACACACATACACATATATATACATATATATATATACTGTGAAACATCTCTGAATATAGTGCTTGATTACACCATATTTTGAGTCATTTATTTAGTAATTTGTTTGCAAAGACGAAAAATAAAAAAAATAAAAAAAATAAATAAATAAAAATAAAAAAATAATAAAATAAAAATTAGTAATTAGATGAATTGTTCGTAGAAAATAATGAATTTAAAATAATGACTTTTAGAACATTGAAGTCCTAACAATTTCTAACAAATTCTAACACCTTTCAAAATCTAATTAAAAAAAACAAAACTGACGTTAAAATAGGTAAATCTTCTCACTGTAACTCCCTTGAAAGTTACTGTTTTCGACATAGAAAATTACTGATTTAAAATAAGACCACTGTAATAAAATAGGAGTCTCGCTCACTTCTAAATCTCGCTCACTTCTAAAGTTACTAATATAAAATTTAGCCTAAAAAGGTAAAGTAGCCATTGTGACATTCAAGCGAATTAAAATACGAATCTAATGATGAATTTTATTATTATTAAACCTTCTTTTATTCGTGAATGAATAAAATAATTTGAATTATAATGAATAATAAATGAGACGAAGGTTTCTGCATTATTAATTAATTATTAAATGAATAAAGCTAAATGAATCTTTGGCCGAATAAATATTTATTCATGGCATTGAAGTAAAACGGGACTTTACTAAAAGTCTAATAAAGACTTACCTAAACAATATCAAATGAATAACTTTTATAATAGAAAAGTCAAATGCCATGTTGCTCTTAAAAATTTTATGCCATTTATGAAAAATTAATAGTAATCATATGATAATATTTAATAGTGCTTAAATACTGCATTATGTATTATTTATATATATATATAATTATATATATATATATGACATAAAAATTATAATACAATCAAGTCTGTATTGATAACACTATCGTCCCTTCATTATTACTGTAAAATATTAGAAAATGATGCAGCTTTTTTGGATACATTTAGCTTTATTTACTTAATAACTAATAATGGACTCGGATACCCTCATTTTAAGGTCCATTTAAACTCAAAACCAAATTCAAATCCATTGAGCAGTGGCAACTTGCAACGTATACGTATAGATAGATAAATAGATAGATAACATCGCTAACTACGAATACGCCGGCCCCGGGTTCGATTCACCGCGATGGCAGGCGGTGCTCAGCCCACCCAGCTGTTCATCCTTCCATAAAAAATTAGTCGGTCGTAAATAAGAACTATGAGTAACCGAGTGGTTAAGATAATGAGCCGTTGATCGTGTGGTCGTGAAATCGAGTCTGGACGATGACTTCGTAATTTTTTTTTTACCACCTGGGGTGGGTCGTGGTTCGAATTTTACGTTAAGCTGTAGGTCTAAGCTGGGACAACAAGCTTGACCCTCGTCAGAATGAACAATTCCGGCGGAAGCGAAACTAAGGTTACTAATAACTTTAGGGCAGTCAAAAGTTGACCGAAAAAATTAAGAAAGTTGACCTTACGAATTGAAAAAATTGACTTATAAAGTTGCCTTTACTTTCAATAATAAAAACGATACTTTAATTACTTATTCTTGCTCTTCTACATCAGTTGACCGATTGTGGTAAATTATGAAGTATTTGCCGACATTTTCTGGCAAAAAATTGCGATCCTTACTTAATAATTTATTAAGCATGGAGAAAGATCTCTCTACAGCGGCAGTTGTTGGTTGACATTGCAAAAGCTGACCATAAACTGTTGGTGAGATTTCAGGTCTACTGAGGTTAATTATTTCACAAATACCATTTGTCTTGAGTCTTGTTTCAATGTATTGTTTGACTGAACACATATCTTCGCCAAGGTTGATAGAAGAAATGGTTTCATATGCCTCTCTAATGGTGCAATCAGATGCTTCCATCCTAGTCACTAAGCTAGCAATCAAACTATAATTCATTTTGATTGACATTAGTTGCTTTGGCAGTTTTTCATTAGCAACACTCTCTTTAGCCTTCTGAACAATGATTCCTTCATCTTCAAAATTTTCCACAATTGTCTTCACATTTGGAAAATTGTCTGCATAATAAAAAGCAGCGTTCAGCCAGCTTGCCCAACGTGTTGCAATCGGTTCTGGAGGAGTTCCTATTTCAGCAAACAATTCCTTCCTTCATAACATAACTGAATAAGACAAATACGAGCAGCGAAGTTGCCAGTTAACCAAAAAGATGCCAATTTTTAGTTACTTTAATTATTTATTCCAAAAAATTGACTTTATTTACCTCATTGCTATTTTTTGACCTAACAGGTAAAAGTTGACTTTTGGTTGACCTATTAACTTTGGTAATATACCCCCTACAGGTGTTTTTATTGCATTTTCAGTCGTTTCAACGAAAAGTGCCCCATAGGAAACAATTTGACTTTATTGACTTTTGACCGCCCTACTAAGATATATACTCGTATATATCAGAATTTATGTTGTGAATCCGTTTCTCATCTAATACAATTTCTTTTTCTTTTTGTAAAGGTTTACGTAATTATCAGTTTGTGAAAGTTTGATGTAAAATAATTATCGAACTTCTCAAATTAAAAAATTATTGCAAATTATTAAAAAAGAGAATTAAAATACTGTGAAACTCGCAAATATAAATAACAGCCAATGCTGAAGCAGAGATGGAATAAAAGATGCGTGTCTGTGCATAATATATGCAGTGACGCTTTTTTAAATCCGATACATACGTAATATAAATTCATTTGATACACTTCTGTCTGTATCTTCTTCTAATGCATCCATTTTGGGAAATGATAATTATTTTTAAGATATTGTTAAGTTATAGTTAAGTTACTGGTAATTGATGATTTTGGCTCTCTTCTTCTTCTATGGGAGGGGCGCTTTTGGGGGGCATTTACCCTTGCCCCCCCCCCTCTTTCCTGCATAAAAAAAATAGATTTGAAGATCACAGAATGAATTTTGAATTTAAATGGACATCGAAATATTATATTAATTCAATCTTTTTCTTCTTCTTCTTCCTTTCGTTAGTGGTTTAGTTTCGCTTCTGTACTCACGGTTTCTTCATCCTCCTCTGACTCTTCTGACTCTTCTTCTGAGCTAATAAATAAGCCAAGTAATATTATTATTAGTTTCAGCCTCAAAATTAATTCAAATGAAAGAAATATTAATTAAATTAATTCAAAATGGAGAGAGAGAGAGAGATCTTCAATAGACCATCACTATTCAAAAGCGTCAAAAAAACACAAAATTAACTCTAAATAGCAATAATAAATAATAAAAGTTTACCCGAAATATTCTTGTCTCCATTTTCTTTTAATGGGGAACCCTATTAATTATCATTTTTCATTATTACCCTAACTTTATATTAATTATGATATCTCTTGTATGTATTTGTGTTTTTTATTAGCTGATGATATTTAAAGATATCTCCTCCTTTAAAAGTAAGGAAAAATAATTTGTTTTTATAGGAAATAAAAGTCTATTAAAAGTTCCTGTTAAGTTATGACAACAAAAAAACATTATTTTCAATTTAGTTCAAATTTTGTGAGTTATTGCCTATGATTCCACTTTTAATTTTTATTCACTTAAAAATTGCATTAAATCAAAAAGTATAATACTATTTTTATAGGAAAAAAATATTAAATTTCTTTTTATTGTATTATTTATTGGTAAACTAATGTTGAATTTCAAATCATAATTTCACGAACGAGATTCAATAAACAATTTATAAAAGTTTGCTATCATTAATTCGTTTTCTATTTCAACTTCACTTTAATTTTTATTTTAACGTAAACGCTGTCATATTAAATAAATAATGCTTTAATCCATTTGTTTTTATCTTTATATTTTTTATGCATTTTAGATTTAAAATTCAACATAAGCTAAAGTTTTACATGCTGATTGTAAGCGAAATATGTGTGCAGTCACTAATTATTTTAAATTATTTCTGCCTTCAGTACTAACAAAATATTATTGTGTTATATAATACTGTACTATAAATATAGTAGATTTGAATGGCATGTATCATTTTCAAGGGGTAAAAATTATGTAAAAAAACACTACCTGCGTATTGTGCATTGTAGTATAGTGCGAGCATAAGCAAAATAACAAAGCAAAATATATTACCCAATTTAGCAAATTATAAAAATAGGATAAAAAATAGTAAATAAGAAGCGTTTGAGGGAGCCTTTAACTCACACTCGAGTGGTGCTACCGATGCCACAGGAAAAGGTCCAATTTTGCAATCTCATTATGATAATACTGTTACAAAAGATAAGCGCTTTTCACTGACAAAGATATCACATATTCTGTAAAACTTAAAAACTAGAAGGGAGCCTGAAGTAAAGAAAAATTGTTTACAAATGAAAAGCAAAAGAAAAGGCAATAAATTATAAATAAGAAGCTGCAAAATAAAGGAATTGGATAAATTACCATAAAAATAACAAAAAAGCGAAAGATAAAATCCATTGTTTATCTAAAAAAAATAAAAAATAAATAAAATAAATTATAAGCACATTCTGGAGCAAAAAAAAAAAGAAAGGTATATATATATATATATATATATATATATATATATATTTTTAAGTTCGGGAAGAACCGATTCGCCTCTATTTAAAAGGGCATATCTCGGCGGAAAAACAAAGAAAAAGTGAGAGGAAAGACAGAGGAAAAAGAAAGGGTGGAGGGGACAGTCGAAGTGGAAAAAGACCAAGGATAACAAGGACTGCAGGGTCGAGCCCCATCATCCTTGGGTGCTAGGGCCGGGAGGGCGCACGTGAAACCTCCAGGAACAAGCACGTACAAACGAGCACAAAGAGCACTCAAGAGCACGAGCTTAAAACCCCCTTGGTGTGTGTGTGTGTGTGTGTGTGTGTGTGTGTGTACCACCCTCACAAATAAACACTAATAATTTTTTTAATCAAGGAAGTTTTATAGTATTAGTGGCTGAGTAAATAATTTCACTCAAAGTGTGTCGAAAACCAAAATTCTAATAATAAATAAAAATCTCGAAAAATAAAAATAAAAGGAATAAAGCAAAACTTCGATTTCACGGTTTCTTTTTTTTTTTAATTAACTTTCCCAAAGATGAAACCGGTTTTGCTCCAAATAGACTTACCATCTTTCAGTACTCCACTTTTTGTAAAAGAAAGAGAGATCACAAAGAAAACAACACTAAGTCATGCAATAACTTATTCTACGAATCCATTTTCAGGAAAGGTGTCCCCGAGTCTAAACTTTTCTAGACTGAAACTGTTAATTTAGGTTTAGAGGAAGCACCACTTATGCTATAGTGTACCTCGTCAGCCATGTTGCCTTCTTCCTCTTCGGAGCTGTTTAATAAAAGGAAGAGGAAAAGATTTTTAATTAAAATTGTAAGGAAAAAAGGGAAACTGAAATTAATTTAAGGAAGTCACTCGAATACTCCTTATGGTTTCCTCCTTATTCCTTATTTCTCTCATAAGGACATCTTTGAAACGAAAGAATGAAATGGAGAGGACACCTGAAATAAAGTACTTTAAAATTAAGTTCCGAATCCACCGCTTGAGGGCGCGCATGATCTTATCCCGTTCTGAAATAAACAATTATGAGTTCACACATTCCCCTTTCGTCCATCAAGCATCCCCGAGCGCTAGAATATATTTTATAAAGATAAGTGTAACTAAATCATTTAAGGTCTTAGTCGTGAATCAAGACCAAATTCTGAATTTTACATTCGAAGAAAAAAATTGTCTATAAAAGAGTAAAAAAAAAATACAATTTAAGGAGTCGTTATCTAATTTAAATGAGAAATTAATGGTTTGGATTTTGTTTCTTTCTTGGCCACAAACAAGATGGCGTTTCTTTTGTGATGATGATGATAATGATTGATCGTTCTTTTGCGGTGTGTAAATAAGCGGGTTTCAATGGAGATTAAGGACTCGGCCTTCGCCTTACCAAAAAGATAACTCTGACTTCCATCCTACCTGTACTCTTCCTCGTCGGACGACATGATGTTTGTTCAGTGTTTGGAGGAAACTTAAAGGATGGACTGCAAGCAAAGAGACACGAGCGAAGAACGAAATTAAAAGTTGGAACTTAAAATAAAGATAAATAATAAAAATCTAAAGCCAATTTTTTAAATTTTGTTCATTTATTTTTGTTAAAATCTCATTTGATGAAACTTAAAATTATTTATTATATTAATTAGACAATTTGGAAAATGGAAGTTATATTGAAAAGACCCAATTAAAAAGTTATTTAAAAATAACAATACAAATATCAAGCAATTGCTTATTTAAAATTTTTAAACTGGTGACATACTTCATAATCTTTAAATCGCTATTACAGGGGTGGCGAACCTTTTTACAGTCACGTGCCAAAAAAAAACATGTAAACCATAAAAAAAAAATTCGTGTGCCCACCAAAGTTTATATATATTACACCAAATTATAAACATTAAGTCCATTATTTTATACTCAATTTTTGGATAACAATTTCTATTCTTAGGCGTGCCAGGCAAATTTTATCGCGTGCCCAAATGGGCACGCGCGCCGTAGGTTCGCCACCACTACGGTATTATATGCAATAATTCCAAACATTAAAATTGGCTTTAAAATTTGAAAATTGGGATAATGATAACGCACACTGCTTAAAATAGTTAATTATTTTAACCTATAAATAATAATTAAATAAAAATATTTAAATAAAATGGCAACACATTAAAATAAAATAAAGCAAAATTTAAAAAATGTAAAATTAAAAAGTAAAAATAATTGTGGAAACTTTTGAAATCACAAATTTTACACTTAAAAATAAAATAAATTAAAATAGAAATTAATTTAAAAGTTGTCCAAGAAATTTTTTACTCCTTTATTTTTTACCTTTTTTTTACCCTTTTTGAGGGTTATACTTAAAGCAACATTGAAAGAAGAGGAAAATTGTATTGTGAAATCCTGTTAAAATAGCTTTATTAAAAATTAAAATAGCTTCATTAAAAATAATTTCATAATTCAAAGTTTTCCGTAATCTGAAACGCTATTCGTAAACGCCATTTTTAGATTTTTAATCTAAAAATATGATTTCACTTACTCTAAAATCTTCCTATTTCTAAACCTTTGAGAAATAACTGCGTATTAATGATTCTTGAATTGTCTTCACAATTCCATAAGACTTCATTTGAAAGGTATAAAATTTCTTGGTTCACAGAATAAAGCGTAAAAGAGCAAACTCAAACGTGGAGAAGCGTGCATCGACATGCAACATAGACAAACATATAAGGAAAAAGCGTTCTATAATGTACATTTTTATCTAAGGAATTTCATCTAAGTTTCAGATTTTGAAGCTCGACGTTTGCACTACTGTTAAATTCGCATATAATGACGATATATTTCTTATAGCATTTAAGTAAAATACTGTATCGTCAAGAGTGATGTAGTCGAAACCACCATGGCCGAGACCGAGACCAGAAAAAAAGGTCTCGAGACCCACTGATAGTCAATCAAGAGATAATAAAATGTTTCAAAATGTGAAACTTAGTTTGCAAATGAAACATTTAAGGAAAAAAAATAATAGTAATATAATGACTTACAAGAGGTGTACAGATGAAAAGTCCAACATAATTTCTAAGCTAGTACTTGAGTCTACAGCCTACGTAATATATCTATCTTTCTCTATATATACACTGTATATATATATATATACACACAGACAGGACGTTTAATCAAACCCAAAACTACTTCATTTCTTTTCTATTTGAATGCAGTTATTTACATTCTCATACTGAAATACATTTACATATTCCCGCTACATTCTTCCATATCATTCATGCTGTATACTACTACTGGCTTACTATCAAATCATTCTCAAAGATATGACATCAACATGCCAATAAGAATATTGTACTTTATATATAAAACACACACTATATTACGATGCAACATTTTATATATATATATATATATATATATTAAGTTTCAGGGACACTAGATTTCGGTGATCCGCCTATTTCATACTTCGAGCCAATCACCGTGACTCTTACATCCAGGTTAGGTTACACTAGGCTAGGTGGTCGTTCTAGGTTGGTTAGTTATTTCGTCACCAACTTTCGGTCAATCAAGGGTCCAAAAAACTGGTGTTCCTGAATCTTAATATATAGTATATATATATTTATATACTGTATATAGTTTCGCAGAGACCATTTTTTTGACAGAGTCGAAATTTATTACAAAGCTCGTAATAAGCCGAAATTGGTTGCGTGGGAAATAAATAACCAATCTAAAACAACCACCTAATCTAGTGTAAGCTGGTCTCCGCGAAACTTTATATATATATATATATATATATATATATATATATATATTATATATACTACGTTACAGAATAAAAATAACTGAGGAAGAAGTATATTGTACATAAAAGGCTGTTGGAAAAAGGCCACAATTGTTTTGCATTACATATTTCTAAAGTAAATAATTCTACGAAACATTCCAAAATGGCCGCTAAAAACTATCTAATATTCTTTAACAAAATCTAGAAACCAAAAAAATTATTAACAAAATTTTTGTTGATAAAATGAAAAAAAGAGAAATCAAGTTAATAAATTATAAGTTACGAAATGGTCTCAAATTTTTATTAATTTTATCGAATTTTAAACATTTATTTTTAATATTTACCTTTTTTAGAGTTTCAAATTTGTCAACAAAAATTTTAACTGAAATTGAATTTAAAGAACAAGAAGGGGAATATATATATATATATATATATATATATATATATATATATATATATATATATATATATATATATTCGTATTTCCAGAACAATTTTCAATTCTTTTCTGAAATTATTACTAAAGGTAATAAACCTTTTTCGTTATGAAAAGAACGCATAGAACAAATCTTCGGTTCTATGTGTGTGTGTGTGTGTGTTGTGTGTGTGTGTGTGTCACAAGAAAGAGAACGCTATAAGAACTACACAGAAAATATTAACAAGATAGTGGTGATTAACCGTGCAAATGTATTCTTCTTGAATATTGAAGACAATGTAGTGATTTACTTTTCAATAGTCTAAGAAAGAGATTGAGTTCCACGTTTTAGAGTTGGGGGCTAAGAAAAGGATCCTGAAAATGTTCTGGAAAAATACGTAACATAATCTTTCTTAAAATTAAATTTAAGTAACTTTGTAAAAATTTTATTTGATATTTCAACGCATAAATCTAATTATTTCGATTCTGTTTCATTCTATATTATAGAAAAATAGTAACTATATTCCACTTAAATTATGACTTTATTAAAAAAAAAATATATAAAGAAATAAATTTTAATATAGTAATTTATAAAGTTTTTAAATCATTAAAAATTTAAATTAAAGTTAAAAAGTTAAAAGTTAAAAAAAAAAAATTGTTTAGGCCCTATTACTGGTCGAGTCATAGCTTCGATATTTCCTTAAGTATAAATTGGATCAGTTTCAAAGGTGCGCTGCCCTGAACGATGCCAAAACGTGGATTCCTAAAATGGATGTTGTCATTTGAGAACTAGGTTTTTGGAGATGTTTTCAAGTTCGTTCAGCTATTAATAAAATCAGAGAAAAGTGGTACTTATCGTAGACAGACGCCTTATTTCTACAGTAGTTTATCGTTTCACAAATGATTTTACAGAATTAACGAATTATGGTCACGGTAAATTTGGTTTAACAATTTGTCAGAACACATTTATAGAAATGAAATTTCGTAATTGGATAGTATGTAAGTTTCTCAAGACTGTTCTTCTGTAAAAAAAAACCTTCAAGCAATAATTTCTCTTAATTTGTACAGTTACTCAGCGTCAAAAAATTAAACAAAGTTATACCGTTGAATATTAATTCCACCATATTTTATCTTGTTAGTCTTTTGTGGTTTCGTTTATTTTATCAAGGCTAAAGTTATTTACAGATTTAAGCGTAACTATATACAGTATATATATATATATATATATATATATATATATAATATATATATATATATATATATATATATATATATACCGAGGGGTGACAAAAGTAAAGAGACACGTTCAGGTTTTCCATAGTTTGTGGTTTGACAATAAAATTTAATAAATTATAACGGATTTATTGAATGAATATGTTCAGAATGGTGTTGCTTTCCTCTTTGCAAACAAAGCTGACAAAGCTGACACCCGTTTTGGCATTCCATTGATGAGCTTTGCTATTTGTTTTTGAGGACAATCATTCATCGTGGTGTCTATTTATTTTTGTCAAATCTCTGTATATTATTTGATAGATTTAGTAACTTGATACGGCCTAAATCACACATTTTCCGTTCTCTGAACATTTTCTATCCTCTCCTTTTTTGGTTTTTCACAGTTTGGCACTTTTCAGCGGCATTAATCATCTTTGAAATCAAAGTGAACACTGAGCGATGAAATTTTTATGAAATTTTAAAGGTTTTTGAGTTTTGGTTTACATTATAAGGACCGGAATTAATTGAGCGCGACACCTTTCGATTTTCTAAAAAAGCACTTTTTTTTTCAATGAAGTAAAATTTACGTTCTCATTTGCGAGTTTTTCTTTTATTTTTACTTACCGTCAAAAAGAGAGACAGGGAGTGCCAAGATCGATGTCAACAGTAACAAACCCGGAGACTGACTGTGAGGACCGGCGAAACTCCCTATGGCCTGGCACTCTTCCTCTTCTCTGATTGGTCGAACTGCGTCACGTGATTACCTCTTTTAATGGTTCTGATTGGCTGAATTCATACCGCATCGCCTTGTACCATTTGCCCAAATAGGAGGGATGCCATACCCTGAAATGCCTTCCTGCTCTTTTTCTTCTCTTCTCGGTTTCCTTATTTTTTCTTTCTTTTCTCTAAAGATGGTGAATGTCTTGTCTTTAAAAATGCGTGTCTTAATTAATGCATTGCATACCATTCTTTATTAAGAGTCCATTACATACATTTATATTAAACAAAACTTTATTTATCTTCGCGGATAAAAACGAACAAGTTTTAAATTTGGAAATTGATTAGCTTCAAAAAGTTTGACAACTATAAAGAAAATCGTTCCTTTCTTTAAAAATTCTTTCGTCAAAGTAAAAAAAGAAAAATCTTTGGTATAATACCTATTTTTCACCTTAAAATATGTGTAAACATTGAATAAATATATTACGCCAGTGAAATTGAATCTTTAATTGAACACCCAAATTATTATTATTATTATTATTATTATTATTATTATTGTCATTATTATTATTATATCAATAATAAAAAACTGAATTTTCAAATATTTTTGACAACGTTCTCATGAAAATGCATTCATGAATGTTACATTTTGGCAAATAACCCAAATCTATTGTGTCATTTAATTTTTCGCTTCCACACACACACACACACACACACACACATATACACACACCACAGACCATTTTATGGTTATAAGTGTGCATAAATGCCTGATTATTCTTCCACACAAACTTTTACCAAAATTATTTACCATTTATGAAAAAAAAACAGTTTTGAAATTAAAGTCGCGAAGAAAAAGACCAATTTTTTAATATTTTTAAACTTTTATAAATTTTACAATTTCTTAGTTTGTACTTTAAGGAGTATAATAATTTTGTGATTCATACACAGGGTGATCGTAAAGTCACGCAACCTAAAGATGATTGAGTAATTATAATGTTTCCGGGTTGCGTGATTTTACGATCATCCTACATTATTATTGAAGATGGGAGGACATCTCGAAACGTTCGTTATATATTGGAGATCGTAGACACCAATCGACCAAGGAAGTACTCCCGAAGGGAGGTGGGTGGGCATTTGACAGGAGACAGGGAGTGCTGGAACTCCCATTTCTCTTGTCACTGTCCTCCTTAAGTGATCTTTTTTCGTATCTCATTTGCCCTGTGAGCAGTCCAGCATGCTCTCATACACACGCTTCTCCCTCTAGTCCTCACAACACATACATGCATGCATCTTATACACTGCACAATCTCTTCAAAATTAAAAAGAAAATTATTAAAAATAATATTTGTATTTTGGCTCTCTTCCTCTCTTTCTATGGGGAGTGGGGCGTTTCTGCGGGCGTTCAACCTCGACCCCTCAGTTCTGCATAAAAAAAAAAGTCCAGCATGCTCTCAAACACAAACTTCTCCCTCTCTTCTTCACAACACATACACGCATTTTAAACACTAAACACACTTAAAATTTATACAGAAAAAAAATGGCATTATAAGCCTCGGAGACCTTGATTTCGGCTCTCTCCTTCTTAACAGCTTGGGGGGGGAGGCATTTTTGTGGGCGCTCGCCCTTCGCCCCTCCTTCTTGCATAAAAAGATATATATATATATATATATATATATCGAGAAACTAGTGGGCTAATGTCCCATATACCAGACTAATGTGTTAACGTCCCTTTTAAGTGGGATAACAATGTTTGTCATTTAAAAATCTAAAATACGATTCGACAGTTCGGTTTCCTTGTTCGACATTCATTACAGTTATTAAAGATGAAAATAAAGACAAAAAATCGATTTATTAATAGTTGTTTCATTAACCATAAAATTTTTATGACCACCAAACGTATGAAGCAAATTCTGCGCCGCAGGATTATTATTATTATTATTATTATTATTATTATTATTATTATTATTATTTTGTTATTATTATTAATATTTCTACATATTATTTTTCATTAAATTTGACGCATATTTTATATCATTTTAAAGTTCTTGTTCACTTGTCATTCTGCTTGGCGTGCTATTAACCTAGAATCAAATGACGTTTATATATATATATATATATATATATATATATGAGAAAGAGCAGATACATTGCAAACATATTTCGTTGTTTAATGTATCTGAAGTAACGTTTCGGAATAACTCGTCGTTCCATCATCAGGACTGAATCTGATGAGGTAAAGAATTAAAATAAAATAATTAAAATGAGAATTAAAATACGAATTAAAAGTTATTAAATGAAGGAAGAATTACTGTAATAAAATATTTATAGTAAAAATGTCAAATTAAAACCCAAAGTTTCTTTATACAAATAAAAACTTTTAAAATTGTCCATCAGTCATGCTAAGACCGTCCAAATCGGTTTACAACTTCATTAAATGCAAAGATACTTCCATTCCATCAGTGTGCTATTGTTTATTGTTTTGCCATTATGAGTGTTCATCTCCGACTAAATGGGGTCGTCATATATGGCTGAAACATACCTCAAATATCGCATCTACAACGGATAAATCAATGCAAACATACCAACCCCTCAATCAACAACATGTATGACGGCAAACAGTAACGGTCAAATTTCAATGGACAGTCGGTTCTAAAAGTACGAGCTCGAAACTCGATGTTTCTTACCAATATTTATTAACAGAAACATGGACTTTCACGTCAGAACCTTTTGAATTGACTGTACTGACCAGTTGTAAGTCTGAGACTTAAAATTGTGGATTTGCGATTCTAGTAGTTGTAATAACCGGCAATGAATTGAATTGTTTCGTTTCACGTGAGATATTTAAGTTCAGAAAATACGGTTTTATTTGTCCTCTTAATATCACAGACACTTTAATTCACTTTAAATTTATTGTTATATTTTAAATTTTTAAATTTTTAAATATAATTAAGGATAAAATTTAAATGCCTTTGGCTTTACTTAATTCTAACCTCAACTACAAATTTTTTTTAAATTTTAAATTTAAATTTTTAAATTTTTATTGCGAATATTTTATCACGAAAATTCGTCCTTCTTTGCGCATTCAGATCTTCATTTTAATTATTTGATTTAATTGTTGGTTGCAGATTTAGTTCTGATGATGGAATGAGTCATTCCGAAACGTTGGTTTAAACAAATTAAAAAATGGACAGTATTTAAAATTTATCTACTCTTTCCTCTTTTATACTATTAAGGTGCATTTCCCCATTAACCAATCGTTATATACAGGGTGCTTCAAAAAATGTTACCACTTGCATGGCGCTAATACTATGTCATTGCTTACCACTTATAGTTTGCATGGTTTTTTTTTTTTATGTAAGTATTTGTGTGCTTATTTGCTTGTTTTTTAATATAATAATGATAATAATAATAATAATAATAATAATAAAGACATAGTACTGAAATATATTTTTTAAAGCATCCCATACTAGGTGGTAAAAATGTTTGAAGCACTCTGTATATATATATATATATATATATATATATATATATATATATATATATATATATATATATATATATATACAGGGTGTCCATAAATGCTTACCCTGAAAACAGTATGCTCTCATGTTTTAATGACGAATCTTACATCCGTTTTCTTTTTACAGGTGATTTCGTACACGCAAAGAGTTTCTGTGCTGGTGTGTTTCGTCTACCGCATTCGCCGCTAGGAGCACTGTAGTAGCTGTTCAGTTCAGTTCAGTTCAGTTCAGCATTGACGAGGATAATGACTTCTTGTTACTGTCTGCTTTTCAGACGAGGCTACGTTTCATCTTAGTGGTAGAGTCAACAGAAACAATGTGCATATTTGGGGATCGGAAAACCCACGTGCCGTAAGGGAGCATATTCGGGGCAGTTCGAAGATCAATGTCTGGTGTGGACTAATGCATGACCAGATAATTGGTTCTTTCTTCTTCGCTGAGAACACTGTTTCCGCAACTGTGTACCTGGATATGCTCACCAATTACACCATCCCCCAGCTGCGGGACAGGCAGCCAACTGTCATCTTCCAACAAGATGGGGCACCCCTCATTGGGCGCATGTTGTTCGTGAAACTCTCGACGCGACATTTCCAAATCGATGGATTGGCAGGGACGGGCCAATCCCATGGCCCCCAAGATCACCAGACATTCCCCGCTGGATTTCTTTCTCTGGGGTCATGTTAAAGATTTAGTTTATGCAACAGTTGTTCCAGATATCAGGACATTGCAAGAACGCATTACGGATGCAATTGCAACAGTTAACCCACAAATGTTGGAAAATGTGTGGCGTGAGTGTGAATACCGTTTAGACAATTTACGTGCCACTAAGGGTGCACATGTGGAAGCTTATTAAGTTCATTAACTATGTATCAAAACTTTGTATGTTTATCTACTTATGATTAAAACTGTGTTTGAATACGAGTGTTTATTTAAAAATTATAGCATGCGTTAATCAGGGAAATCATTTATGGACACCCTATATGGTTGGAATGATCCTCTATGTGAAAAGATGTTTTTAACTCTTCATACTTCCACTTAAAAAAAAAATATATATATATATATATATATATATATATATATATATATATATATAACCTTACCTTACAACCTTACAAAGGTTCCACGTGATGATTTCTCATTTCGCGAAGGTCAAGCGTGTCGCCCCTCCTCTCGAGTTGGCCTGGTGAAGTAGTGAGTTGGATTCTTGCGCTCTCCACCTCACATAGCCAGGTACGCCCGGCTCATCGGGGATTGTTCTGAGCCAGGCGTCAAGTCTTCTTTTGAAGATTTCCACTGCAACTCCCTTCGTGTTTCTTAGGTCTTTGGGCAACTGATTAAATAGTTTTGGTCCTCTCACTACAAAACTATTTTCTTTCAGGGTTAAGGATGTTCCCTGTCTCGCCTTCAATTTGGGAATACGACACAGTCTACCGCTTCTACTTTCCACCGTTGTTTGGGGAGTTATGGGATTCAGAGTAAGATTAGGGACTAGTTTCTCCATTATTTTCCAAGTGTAAATAATGGTGTATCTCTCTCTTCTCCTTTCCAGTGAATATAGGTCTAGTTCTCGTAACCTTTCCCAGTAATTTAGTTCTTTGCACCCATTGATCTTGGCTGTGAAACTTCTTTGAATCCCCTCCAGCTGTCTAATGTCTTCTTTTTTATATGGGGATGTTAGATATATGTGATATATATATATATATATATATATATATATATATATATATATATATATATATATATATATATATATATATATCACACCTCACGTACTTACGTTAATATTTACTTAATAATGTACATAGATTAGACTTCTATACGTACGTAATTACTGTAGTTTTGCTTGGATATATCTCTTTATCTTACACTGTATAGCATTTCTCAGCACAAAAAATTTGTTCATACTGTAAAGATGAATATTTCAAGAATAAAATAGTTTAGGATTAAATGTGTGTGTGTGTGTGTGTGTGTGTGTGTGTGTATTATAGAGTATCTTACAAGGATGAAACATATGTATAACTATTATTAATCTTATAGTAATTAGTGAAAAACATATATATATATAATACATATATATATATATATCTTGCGCGGAATGTTCTCCTATACAAGCGTCGTTCTTTACGTTAATTATACTGCGTGTTCTTTGCAGTTGAAAAATATATATATATATATATATATATTTTTAACTGCAAAACAACATGCAGTATAATTAATGTAAAGAACGACGCTTGTGTAGAAAAGCGTCCGCACAAGAAGAGGAGAAAGAACGAACAAATGAAAAATGAGACACCTCCAAGGAATCGAACCTGGGATTTTCCAATTGCTGGTCGGACATGCTATCCACTACACCAAGGTCCTCGATCAATCAGAAGTCGTAATTCCCTACATACGAGCGGAATCGAATGCCCTGACGGGGTACCTTCTCATGCCGTACATATATATATATATATATATATATATATACGCGAGAGAGAGAGAGAGGGAGAGAGAGAGAGAGAGAGAAAACAAGAGTTGGCACCCTCTCAAGCATTTAAATATAGATCCAAAAATATCGCTTTTGAGTTGCCAATCTGCGCATGCGTCCTGGGAATATGAAAGTTATTCCTATAAAATTCATCGATTTGAAATGCAATTAAAGGTAAAATTACAATAATTCAATGCCAGAAACGCCTAATTATTTAATTGCTGTAGATATATGATAAGTTTGTATTCCCACTAGAAGCGTGAAGCACCCGTTAGAATTTAACCTAGTATGGTCAGACGTTAGCGATCATCGTTTAACATTCAAACAGTGTATGAAAAAAAGAAAGTGTTGAAATCAACCTTGATCTACTCTTACGTTGAATATTTATTTCACTGCTTTTCGTTTACGGTACTTTTTGTCAGTTTCTACATCATTTATTGAAGTTGTTATCCTAAGTTAGAATTGAACGTGTCACGCGTTTAAAGGAAACGAAGCTAGCATGTAGGAATGAATAAATAATATTTTTAGTTCTGTTTTCGTTGGCCTATAGTTAGGTCTATAGTTATACCTATAGTTAGGTCTATATTCGTAGAATGCCTATTCTGTAACATTTATAATGTTGGGATATGAGGTAATGGATTTATTATAAGCACAAACTTTCTACCTATTCTAATCAGGTGCGAGAGGAAAGGAAGACTGTATAAGACATCGGAAACCGGAAGTAAGGCAGAGGAATAGGAAAAGGCTCATAAAGCGATTAAGAAGATCAGAAGGTACGAAATTAAATAAAAATAGGGTGCATTCCATTGGGAAAATATAATAATAATACTAATAATAATAATAATAACAATATATAAACTAGAGGGACTCGCTTTGCTCGCCAAACCCTCTCGACCTGTCTTTAATGTTACAGCCGGTTGATAAATACCGAATGTGGAATTCCCTCCAAAAATAAACCTTTGAAAATATTTTTCCTGGGAGCGAAAATGGTGAATATTTCTGTTCCAATCACTTACTTTTCCAATACTTACTATAGAAAAACGTAAAAGCTGCAGAACCCTTCAAGGTCAGGGATGTTCTTGTTCTAATAGTTGCGATGGTTACAGCCTTAACTACTCATCGGATCTTTACGAAACTTGGGAGAGTGTTACAACTAAGTTCTAAGAATTTCCCCTAAAGGGCTTATTCACACAATTTTTTACCAAAGGTCATTGTATCAACGCTAAAAATATTGCGCGCACGAGCAAAAGTGATAGAAGTGGAAATATTTTCCTCTAAACATAAGCTAATATTTTTATCTTTAAAAAATTATATTACTAATAGTATTATCGGTATTAGTGATAATTTCTAAAATCGTGGCTTTTTAACCAATCATGATGAAATTTGGCAGGAGTATTCTTTGGAATGATTGTTATTTCGGACAAATTCCTTAATATACCTACTCAGGGCATCCCGTCTATCAATATTGAATAACAATATTAGTATTAACGTTAAGTTTTAAACTTTTTCCGGCATAAATCGAAATTTGGAAAAAAATTCCCTCGCGGAGTTCAGCTTGTTTAGATCATATATTATATGAGTATATATTCCCAACTTGGTGACAGGTCGATCATGTAGGTACTTAGGAAATAAATTCGAAGAAATTTTTTAAACAAAGAATTTCATCGTAAATATCGTTTGACAACATTAGCTTCAAGATTCGAAACAGAAATTCTTGCCATTTTTTTACTGCAGCAAAAATAATTGAAAAGATTGATTTTTGAGGGATTTCAAATTAGGTATCTTCATGACAAAAAAAAAAAAAGGAAGAAAAATAATAGTAATTTGACCGATTGCAATGAGAATTTCTGCGTTGCAGAAATTCTTAATAATAGCTAGAAGGTCGTCAAGACGGGTTCACTGACCGAACATACATTATAATTACAGTATTTAAATAAAGCTTTAAGAAAACGCAATAAATGTGATCCATTAACTTACACTTAATAAGAATGATAACTATTTATTATCTGCGCATATTAATGTAGTTCTAATCCACATAATGATCTGCCTTTCATCTTTTATGAAAGTACATTTTTACTTCAGGAATACAAGTTACAGGACAAGAAGAAGAAGCCTCAAAGACCTTTCCGTCCAATCGGGGAGGTTCTGTTATTAAACTAGTGCATTTTTTTCTATAAATCTAACAGCAGTAGAATATGGGATAGAAAAGCAAAAGGTTCTCTCACCCACCTCTTCTCTCTCCCCGCCAGAGGCGGGTACGGGAAAAGGATGAAGAAAATACCTTGACCTTGGAAAAGTAGCCGATCAAATTTTATATAGATTTGAAAGGAATTTCTACTTTTTTATATTGATACAGTATAAATGATAAGTAATATTTCATGAAGAGTTTATGGGTTTTTCCTAAAGTGAAGAGGTGGAGTTTCAGATACAGAAATGTCCTCTCAGTTTAATTAAAGGACAAAGTAGTTACAAAAATTTAAAGGACGATTGTCACGTTTGCAGAAAAAGAAAAATGACACTTCAAAATCAGAAAGATCATGTTTTAAATGTGTCGTGTTCCATTTTAAAGGACATTCAAAGTACATTTTCATCAGTATAAAATAAATGTTGAAATTGCAAACCAAGTACAGTATATCTTCAAATTTCACAAAACTTGCAAACTCACTATAACTCACAAACGCTTTCAAACAATTAATGTTATGGTTTTTTTTTAATGTAGGAAGGAGAGGGTGCCAAGGGCGAACGCCCGCAAAAGTGACCCCCTCCATAGAAGGAGAGAGCCAAAAACAAGGTCTCCAAGGTCTGTGTAGTAAAGAATAGAGAGAGAAGTGTGTGTTTCAGTATGTTGGACTGCTCAGTCTAGGGTGGCCCACTTTTTAATTTTTTTTTAAAAGTATAGGTTATCGTAGTTTTTCCCATTATTTGGCACTATACTAGCACATTGGTACCATTTTTACAAAAATTGATCAATATTTAGGGGTCTCGCATCGACCTTGAAATTACGAGTTTTTTTTTTAAAATGCGTACTTTTTAACTTTTTACTGAATCAAGATAAATCATTAAGTAGGGATGTTTTCTGAATCCTCTTGATGAGAGAAGTCGTTTGGTGTGCCTTCCAATGTCATACGACTAACGGTTTAAAAGTTGTGCCTGTATACAGGTAATACCAATGTGCTAGTATAGTGCCAAATAATGGGAAAAACCACGATCACCTATACCTTTCAAAAAAATCAGCAAATAGCAGACAAATAAGGAATAAAGAAACAATAACTTAAACAATCACTTTTGCATTGTATTGACCACTATCACACGTCACTGGCTGCAACGTTGTCCCTCTGTGCTATGTCATCGTGGCGAGTGATGACTTCTTGAAGTCGCCGAGCTCTTTCCGGTTCTTTTCCACCACTTGCAGAAGATCCTGCAGCTGTGCCTCGTCCTTTGTGACCGTGTTCGCATAGTCTTGTATTAGTTGGACTCCTCTTTCAGCGACGTCATTGGTGACCTGGAGATTAGAGATCACATCCTTCAGACGACAAAAGTCCTCGTTCTCGTCCCACTTATCAGTTGGCAGGGTGAGCCACGAAGACCCATACATCTTCAGACCTGCAAATAAGAACCAGGAGGACTCGTCGATCAGGTCGGGGAGTAGCGTCATCTCGTCGACTGAGACGTTCTCGTATGTGAAGTCTTTGGGTACAGGGAGGGGGACAGCTTCTCTGCCATCTGTTGCTTCACAGTGCCATCCACCTTGTTGCTGCATAGAATACTATACACAATACGCACCTGATTATTGGACATGCTGAAACGATCAGCCACTTCCATGACAGCAGGTGCATTAAGGATGCGGCGAGGAAGATTGACAGACACACTTGGCTCTTTCGGCAGGGGGAACGCTAGTTCTGTCTCCGACTCTCCTGACATACCAGTATCATCATTCTCCATGGCCTCATCTCCGGTTTCGTATGCACACTTTGAGGTTTGCGGCTCCTGGCGAGGACGTTTTCTTCCTTCCTGTAGCTTTCTTTTTACAGCGAAAACTTTATCGTTCCCGCTCATCGTTGCCACCCGAGGACCACGTTGATCGAGGTAGAAGTCAATGTCTTCTTTCTTGTCCTTGTCGGACAGCAGTCGATTCTTCTTTATATCTTCGACAGCGTCAGATGCTTCGATATCCCACAGCTTGTCCACACTGCCCGAAAACTTCTGCCGTTTTCCTCCGGCGTCAGTTTCTCGTTTTCTGCTCTTTTGGAGTAAGTGCCACTCTTTCCACAATGCCTCTAGCTTCCGTTCGCAGTTGAGCTTTGTGATTGTTTTAATGCGGGCCATGTTCCAAAACTTTAAGACGTTGTTTACGGTTTCTTTGAATGCGTCTTTCCTGTTAGCAGTGTACTGGATAACACTGAAGAAGTATTGCAAAACCTGCCGTGTTGTTGGCAATTTGCTACCACTGATGGAGGACGACGGTTGGCCAACTAAAAAAATTTCCGAGGCCGATCTTAGAGAAGGTAGCGATGTTATTTTCACCTTTCCTTTTGATGACTCTCTATTTGTAGCTTCAAGAGTTCTTCCAGTTATGGTTGCCATCGATTTGTCCATGACAAAGGATGAGAAACTCAGACAGAATTTCAAAATGTTATGATCTGCAAAAAAAGAAATAGGTTAGGTACCTGGCACAGGCATAGTGCATTTTCTAATTACCTATATACATTATACATTCCGCCCGGGTATAGTGACTCATTTTTTTGAAAAGTATAGGTGATCGTGGTTTTTCCCATTATTTGGCACTATACTAGCACATTGGTATTACCTGTATACAGGCACAACCTTTAAACCGTTAGTCGTATGACATTGGCAGGCACACCAAACGACTTCTCTCATTAAGAGGATTCAGAAAACATCCCTACTTAATGATTTATCTTGATTCAGTAAAAAGTTAAAAAGTACGCATTTAAAAAAAAAACTAGTAATTTCAAGGTCGATGCGAGACCCCTAAATATTGATCAATTTTGTAAAAATGGTACCAATGTGCTAGTATAGTGCCAAATAATGGGAAAAACCACGATCACCTATACTTTTCAAAAAAATTTGAAAAGTGGGCCACCCTACCTGAGTGAGCTCACAGGGTAAATGAGACATGGAAAAAGATCAGCTAAAGGGGACAGTAATAGGAAAAACGCGAGTTCCAGCACTCCTTGTCTCCTGCCTAACGTACCTCTCTGAGTCTACAATCTACAATGTTCCCTGAATTCTGCATCCGATGACATTATTATTTCAAGATCCCTAAATTGCGGGTTTGGTGTTATCCGTTTGTCATGCAATGTTTTGTACATTATTTTGTAGCTCTTTATTGTTACCATATCTTTGAGTTAGAATTTTTTTTCGTTGAACTTCATATTGTTGTCTTACGCCAACATGAATGCACACACACACACACACACACACACACACACACACACACATATATATATATATATATATATATATAACGTAAAGAACGACGCTTGTATAGGAGAATATTCCGCGCAAGATGAGGAGGGAGAACGAAACAAGTGAAAAAATGAGGTAACCACCCGGGAATCGAACCCGGGATCTTCCGATTTCCGGTCAGATATGATAACCATTACACCATGGGCCTCACTCTATCAAATGCCGTAATTCTCCTACATACGCGCAGAAACCAATGCCCCAAGGGGGCACCTCCCGCATGCCGTACATTATATACATTTTAACTGCAAACACGCAGTATAATTAACGTAAAGAACGACGCTTGTATAGGAGAATATTCCGCGCAAGATGAGGAGGGAGAACGAAACAAATGAAAAAATGAGGTAACCACCCGGGAATCGAACCCGGGATCTTCCGATTGCCGGTCAGATATGATAACCATTACACCATGGGCCTCACTCGATCAAATGCCGTAATTCTCCTACATACGCGCAGAAACCCGGGTGGTTACCTCATTTTTTCATTTGTTTCGTTCTCCCTCCTCATCTTGCGCGGAATATTGTCCTATACAAGCGTCGTTCTTTACGTTAATTATACTGCGTGTTTGCAGTTAAAATGTATATAATGTACGGCATGCGGGAGGTGCCCCCTTGGGGGCATTGGTTTCTGCGCGTATGTAGGAGAATTATGGCATTTGGTCGAGTGAGGCCCATGGTGTAATGGTTATCATATCTGACCGGCAATCGGAAGATCCCGGGTTCGATTCCCGGGTGGTTACCTCATTTTTTCATTTGTTTCGTTCTCCCTCCATCTTGCGCGGAATATTCTCCTATACAAGCGTCGTTCTTTACGTTAATTATACTGCGTGTTTGCAGTTAAAATGTATATATATATATATATATATATATATATATATATATATATATATATATATATATATATATATATATATCAAAGAACTCAAAGAACAAAGGAAAAAGTTTAAATGACAATAGGAATAACAATAACAATAGGAACAACAATAGGAACACAATAAGCGAACAAGAAAATTTTTTCAACATCGCGGACACGTTACGGATGCTAAATGTCATCCACATGACACAGCTGGAAACCCCCTAGCCAAACCGCTACAGGGCAAGAAGCTACCAGTACAAGTAGACGGAAACGGATCTCTTTCGGAGGATCATAGGGCAACGAATCAAGCGATATCGAAGGAAAGCGAACTTGAAATGGGCAAGGGGCAACGAAAAACAGAGAACATAAAAATTGTCCTGGCTAATGTTCAAGAAATAAGACCAAACCAATCACTCAATAAGGTTTCGTACCTGAATGGATTTATGGACGAAACAAGGGTGGACATCGCATGCCTCACAGAAACTCATCTTAAGGATTGCCAAGGAAATTGTGAAAACTGCGAACATTGTATTGATAAGAAAGGGATAAATATAGAAGACTTCAACTTACTAAGAGCGGATAAAACGACGAGACGTAAAGGTGGCTGTGCTATATATGTACAGGAAGGTCATATTACAGAGACGATAATAAGTAAATCAAACAGCTATGTGGAACTCCTAGCAGTGAAAATAGAAAAACTAAACGTGATAGTAATAGAAATCTATAGACCTCCAAGCACCCCAACCAAAAAATTCTCGGAGGCCATTGATGACATCAGAAAGCTAATAAAGGCCATAAACCCCCCATCCCCCACTATAATGATCTGCGGAGACTTTAACTTCCCATTTATAAAATACAAAAAGGTGGATAGGAATATATATATTTACCAGGACAAGGGGGGCACAAGAGAAGACCAGGAGCAAGCAAAAATGTTGATGGCTCTCACAAATGAGTTTATGCTGACACAGGAGATAACAGAAAATACCAGAAAATATAACTGCCTGGATCTGGTATTCACGAATAACACGAACTTGATTGCTGATATAAAAATAATCCCAACCATTATCTCAGACCACAACTTAATCGAGATATCAACAAATATGACGACACCATTAAAAGACAATACACATATTGAGGAAATAAATAAATTCGGGGCCTTTAACTTAAACTCCAAAACCATAAATTGGGAAGTAATCAGATCACACATGGACCAAATAGAATGGAGAACAATTTTCGAGAATAAAACAACTGAAGAAATACCAACAACCTTGGAAGAAAAAACGCTGAGAATTTTAGAAAAATATGCTCCGAAATCACAGCCAAAAGGAAAGAGGAGTTGGCTAGAGAGGCAAAAGAGAAGACTATTCCGCAAAAGAAAGAGAGTGGAGGCGAAGTTAGGCAACTGCGGAGATAATGACAGGAAAGCAATAAAAGAAAAACTGGAGGGTATCGATAGGGAAATACAAGCCCTGATTAAGGACTATACAGAGAGGGAAGAGGAAAAGGCGGTAGAAGCAATAAAGGAAAATCCAAAATATTTCTATAGCTATGCAAAAAGGAAAACAAAAACGCGCGCCGCTATTGGGCCCTTAAGGACGAGAAATAATGAACTAACCGACGATTCAAAAGAAATATCTGATACATTGAGAGCTCAATATGAATCAGTTTTCAGTACCCCAAAAAGTGACAAAGCGATACCTGACATAAATGCATTCTTTGAAGAGGAATTGCAAGGAGCGTACATAACAGACTTTGATTTTACACCAGAAGATGTAGCGAGAGCTATAGGACAAATGAAACCACATTCAGCGGCAGGTCCGGACAATTGGAACGCATTATTGATTAAAAACTGTAAAAATTAAATAGTTACACCTTTATACTGGATATGGAGAAGATCCCTAGACACTGGGGAAATACCGAGCATCTTGAAAAGAGCAAACATCGTCCCTATATATAAAGGAGGGGACAGATCTCAAGCAAAGAACTATAGACCAGTGTCATTGACGTCCCACCTCACTAAAGTATTTGAAAGAATAGTTAGAGAGAAAATTTATGATTTCCTGGAAACACGGGAAAGATTCAACGAAAATCAGCATGGATTCCGATCAGGTAGATCATGCCAGATGATGCGAAATTCGAAACACAAAATCAGGTCGCGACAAATGTGACCATGGTCGTCAAAATTCAAGGTATATCATCATCAGAATCGGAAGTACGTAGCTCAGTACCGCAAGGGACAGTACTGGTCCCACTCCTGTTCATTATCATGCTAACAGACATAGACAGCGGAGTAAACCGCAACGGTGTAGTAACATCCTTTGCAGACGATACAAAGATCACTAGAAAAATCAGCGATGTACAGTACATGACGTGGAGGCCTTGCAGAGGGACACGAACAAAATATACAAATGGTCAGAAGACAACAACATGTCATTTAACACAGAGAAATTTCAGTTCTCGAGATATGGTAGAAAAGAAGAACTTCAACAGACTGCATATTATGCTCCAGATAGACAGGAAATTCAGAGAAGCACGAAAGCGATCGATCTCGGGATAATAATGACAGATGATGCGAAATTCGAAACACAAAATCAGGTAGCGATAAGTAAAGCAAAAAGAGTCGCCGGACAGGTACTAAGAACGTTCAAGAGAAGGGACAGGACAGTAATGATTCCCCTGCTAAAACACTGATTATACCAAAACTTGAATACTGCTCAGTTTTGACGTTCCCATATAAAAAGGAAGAAACTAATAAACTAGAAGAAACGCAAAGGCATTTCACAGCCAAGATTGATGGCTGCAAAGAACTCAACTACTGGGAAAGACTACGTAAACTAAATCTGTACTCCCTGGAAAGAAGAAGAGAGAGGTACACCATAATCTACATATGGAAAATGATCGAAAAACTGGTACCAAACCTAAAACTAAACCCAATTACCATTCAAACAACACTGGAAAATAGGAAAGGCAGAATGTGTAGTGTTCCCAAATTAAAGGCCCGACAAGGGACCTCCTTAACTCTGAAGGAAAATAGCTTGGTTGTCAGGGGGCCAAAACTTTTCAACCAGCTTCCAAAGGACCTCAGAAACGTAACGGGGGTCAAAGTTGAAGTCTTCAAGAGAAGACTAGATGCCTGGCTCAGGACGGTGTCAGATGAGCCGGGTGTGCCTGGCTATATACGGTGGAGAGCGCAAGAAAGCAACTCGCTCCTCCACCAAGCCAGGCCTAGAGGTGAGGCTACCAGCTTGACCTCCGTGTGAAGAGAGACCAACGCACGAAACACCATAAGGTTCATAAGGTTCATAAGGTATATGCGATGAATTTCGCAATTAAACACGTGAAATGAATGAATGATGCAAATCCACAAGGAAAAAGACGAGGTGTACTTCTAAATACACGAAAGGCCTTGGAATAATTTTTCTTTTTCCTTGTGGGTATGCATCATATATATATATATATATATATATATATATATATATATATATATATATATATTAGGGTGGCTATCAGCATATAGGGACAAAAATTATTTTTTTAACTTTAGAGTTCGGAACGTCGAATTTTGTTCTTTATCATAAGAAAACTTAGCATGTCATTTTTTTAAAGCACTCAAATCATATTTAGGGGTGGCGTACGGCAGTATAAAAATGTAGAGTAATCTACTTTTAATCAGTAGTAAAATACTCCATTTATTTCTTCGCAAAATTTGCAGAAATTATTATTGAAATGCTCATATGAAATATTCATATGTTTTCAGATACATAGTTGTATTTATGATATAATATCAATATATGTAACTACTTCTTTATGATATAATATCAATATATGTAACTACTTCTTTATGATATAATATCAATATATGTATCTACTGGCAAGGGGCAAGCTACAACTCAAATCCTCAGTTAACTACATACTGAGGAAGTGCGTATGTGGTAGTAATTCTTGCTCCATTTATTTCACGGTTAGGAGTTTCACGCCCTAAAATTTTAAATTTTCTTGCAATCATGGCTAGTACTAGTTATAGTACTCGTTCTGAAACAGATATATGGCTTGTTGGTCCAACTTTACCAAAAAATATTGGGCGATAAACTCCCTTCCCAGCAACAAGTTTTGGCACATTTTTTTTACCATCATTCAGAGATGAAGCTCCCTTTGAAAGATAGTGCTAAGAACACTTTGATCAGTGTTATGGGTTTCTGAAAGAAAGTCAGTATTCCAACTGCGCATGAACATGATCTTATTATGCGGTTGCTCAAACTTCATTCTGAATAGAAAGCATTACAAAAAAGTAAGTCCCGTCGATCTCAAAAGCAAATTTCCAATAAAACACACTTCACATCACGACTCAATGAACTATTTGACATTGCACACAAAAATGCTCTGCCTATGATGAAAATAGAAGAAGATAAGAAATTTCTTATTGCTCAGCGCAATAGAAGGAAAGGTCACATAGCTGGCATTGATAAAGTGACAACAATCAAGGAAAGAAATAAGATAATTAGAGAACAAAATTTTATTAGCCGCAAGAGAAAACATGAAAAAGAAATACAACAACTAAGCAAAGTTGCAACAATAGATTCAAGTACTAGTAGTGATAACGAGTCGATCCATTCGGAAAAAAATATATCTCAAAATTAAAAAGTTTTCCTCAGGGTGACACCCAACCACAATTGAAGAAAGCAAGACCTCAAAACATAATGACTCCCGAATTAGCGCAAGCTCTAGACCGTACAAAGACCATCAACCAAGCAGCAGCTCATATCATTGCTGCTGAGGCAAAAAGTTTAGGATATGATGTAGAGTCACTAGCGATCAATAAAAAATCTATTCGCACAAAAAGGATGAAAATTAGAAAAGAAACTTCAGCTAATATCATTGAACACTTTGCTCCAGAAACCCCCCTAGTAGTTAACTGGGATGGGAAAATGCTACCTGATATCACAGGAAAAAAGTCTGTCGGTCGTTTGCCTGTAAAGATATCGGCAAGCTTCTTGCAGTCCCTAAACTTACCTCCGAAAGTGCAAAAGCAATTGCAAAGGCTGTTGTTGAAACTGTAAAAGAATGGAATTTAACCAACCAGATCAAAGCTATGTCGTTTGATACCACGGCAAGAAATACAGGAAAGAGAGGAGGTGCCTGCATCCTGATTGAACAAATGTTGGACAAAAATCTTCTGCACCTAGCCTGTCGTCATCCTATCCATGAGAAATTATAGTTGGAAATGTATCTGGCGTTCCTTTTGGTCCCTCATCAGGACTTGATATTGCTTTATTTAAGCGATTACAGCTAGAATGGAGAAACATTGATAAGAGTAAGCTTGAACCAGTGATTGGTGATAAAGAAGTGACCTTAGACATATCTGAATAGAAGGAAATAATTTAATTCTGTAAAACTAACATAGAAGAACGTCAACCAAGAGATGATTACCGAGAAACCTTAGAATTAACATTGTTGTTTCTGGGAGAAGTACCCCACGAGGAAGAAGAAGACTTGCTCAACCAGGTGCTGTACATCGTGCACGTTCGCTACCAAACGTAATTTATTCTATAAAGATTTATCTCCTCCGTTCACAGGTTCGTCTAACATCAAGAGAAATATCATCTTTAAGAAGATTCAATTTATTCACCACAAAGATTTATGTAAAAGCATGGTTCCAATGCTCCCAAGCAACTTTAGCTCCTGCAAATGACCTTGAGCTCCTTCAGCAATTAAAAACTTACCTAGACACTGTCGTCTCCAAATCTGCAGGCAAGGCATTCGGTAATCATTTGTGGTATTTAAGTGAACGTCTGATTGATCTCTCTTTTTTTGATGATCGTGTACCTTTAGAAATGAAGAGATTGATGGTCGTAGCTCTAAAAACTGAAGGAGATAAATGCCTTTCAAATAGAATTTGTCCAACGATTGCTGAAGGAAAAGATCTGTCATCATTTGTCACAGCAAACTCTCGACAACTGTTCTCAATTTTAGGGTTGGAAGATGACTTTCTAACTTCTGTAGACCCAGCTCAATGGGAACAGATTCCAGATTATCAAAACGCTTCCAAGATTTTTAAAAGCATGAAGGTTGTCAGTGATATAGCAGAAAGGGGAGTAGCATTGATAAAGGACTTTAATGCCTCTGTAACGAGAAATGAGGAACAGACAAATTTTTGCTTTAGGTCGTTGAGGAACATCGTAAAACATTCCCAGATGCAAGAAAGAAAACATTAGTTGAAGGTCTCCAAAGTTCAACCAGGCGACAATGAGTTGTTAGCACCAATGAAACCCCCTCTATTGAGAGGATAATATTCACCCTTATGGGTGAGGGGGACCTGGAGCTGAACTCAAAAAAGACTAAGTTAAAATCTTCTGGATTCTTGCGGCACCTCTAAAACATTTCCGATTTGTATACAAATTGGTATTCTGAGTTTTTTAGGGAATAAGAACAGTATTATGGATTCCGAACTTAACTTTTTGAAGATTATGTTTATACAGCCACCTTAATATATATATATATATATATATATATATATATATATATATATATATATATATATATATATAATATATATATATATATATATATAGAATAAACAGGAAAACCCACACATTATCACTGATCTTCAAGTAATAAAGCCGTTAAGCAATAGCGATCACAATATGCTAGAGTTTGTCTTCTCGGTAAGTCACTCGAAACCAGCTAACTCCATTAAAATTCCTGACTTCCAGCGTGCAGACTTTTGTAAATTTAGAAATGAATTGTCACGAGTCGAATGGGAAAACGTAATGGGGACCACCAACGCAAAAATAATGTGGGAATCGTTTGAAACAGTGTTTAGGACTATAAATGAGGAATGTGTACTGTACAAGATTAACCGTGCGAAAGTAAATAACAAGCTCTTGTGGTTTACTTCTAGAGTAGGGGATATTATAAAAAGTAGAGATAAGGCTCATAGGCTACATAAGTGCGATAAGGACAATTTGTGGTTGCGAAACAACTATATCGTTAAGGCGTGAAGCGAAAAGCGTAATAAAAAAGTCCAAGCGTGATTTGAAATGTCCATAGCGTGTGACAGCAAAGAAAACCCCAAACGATTTTTTCAATACGTTAACAACACGAATCCGGTAAAGAGCGTGTTGGGACCATTGAGAAATTCTGACGGTGAGCTGGTTTCCGATAACAAGCAAATGGCTAGTCTGCTAAACGAATTTTTTACGTCAGTTTTTACAATAGAAGATCTAACGAATATCCCTACGGTCATAGACATAATACCTTTCGATAATGGTAATACTTTAGAAGTTTAGATAATATTGTGATGAGTGAAATGGAGGTACAGGTATACCCCGTTATTCATAGCTTCGATATTCGTAGCTTCGCTTATACGTAATATATTTTTTGACACCAAATTCCGCTGTTCGCAAACCCAGCTCCGTTATTCGCAATGCCAGATAAGGGAAAAAATAATTCACAATTCTGCCTGCTTCCAAACGTAGGCGTAGCATGCCCGTATCGCAGGCCATTATTCAGGAATTATTCTATTCTTTAGAATTATTATTCTATTTCTTCATAAATAGACAGATCGATAAAGATCAAACCCTGAATTAAGAATGTAGACAACATTCTTCTTATTTTAATATAAACATATATACTTCAGATCCTCCGTTACCAAGAGAACAACAGATATTTTAAATGTAAAAATCTTTTTACATAAATAGGATTTGATTTCAGTTGTAAAATGAATGAATTAAATAATAATAAAAAATGTATATGTTAGTTATTTGCAAAAAGATTCTAAATCACTAAAAAGGACAATCAAAGGTTGATGCAGGAGAGAGTTGTGTTAAAATTTTTAGAGGGGTATATATATATATATAAATTAAACTTGTTTGGAATTTAAGTAACAGTTAAATAAAAAGAATTGCACTATACGTTTTTCCACAGTCAAAGTTGTCAGATACTGTGGGTGTGTATCAACTTCGACCACATCAACGAAGTCCTACAACATGACCTGCGACATGACTTGAAGCAGATGCTCCTCCGATGGACCCCAAATCCACATGCTCAGGCCAAACCCCCTGCCCGAACGTCCAAGACAACGGATTCATTGTTCTCCACTAAACTAGGAACAAGATGGAGATTAACACCCGTCGTAAGATCCTATCGACGCCCACGAGAAGGCATCAATCCAAGACATCTCTAGATGAATTCCAAACAGCCCCCTGGACACCCAGGAGGACCAACCCTCAAGCCACCGAGCCGAAGAATTCCGCGGAACGATAAGACTCTTTAGCTCTCCTTAACATTTGTTCATTAAGTAATTGCCAACTTAATGCTTGCTTAGAAAATTGAGTAATTAAGTAAAAATTAGTGTTAAAGGTGTGTAACGTGAGAATAATAATTTGCATACATAAATATAATTGGTTTTCAGGAAACAAACGTTGAAAATTGTAGGGAAAATGTACTATGATAAACTCCCGATTTAAATGCTTTATTACCATTTCCGAATCTTGAAAGATTTAGATTAGTAATTGAGTTACGCTCTAATGAATTCTCGTAGTAATAATCTAAGTGTTGTTTTCCGTCATTCTTTAACTATGCGTTTATGTTTTCTTCTTAAAACCTTTCCTCTGTGTAATTATGCATGAATATACGATTAAAACATTTCATCCTTGTATTTACTTAAGTGCTCTTATTTCATATATACATTATAATTGCCTTTAATAATAGTTCCTAAGGGAACATTATACTTTTAACGATTTAATGACGTCAATTTGAATAAGTACATAATCTATAAAATGACTAAGAGCCTCTTTGCACTGCAAGTCAAGAGAAAACATCTGAAGTATTCAGAAATAAAATTCATTTATAAACTATATACCGATTAATTATTATTAGGTTAGGTATAGGACCTTCCAACTCATCCTCTTCATCGTTGTGTTTCTGTATTCTCTCTTTTCTTTATCCGCTTTATTATTTTACACAATGTATTGTTTATGATAGTATCCCTTAAAATCCCGTTTTCTGTAAGTTGATAAATCGTAAATACTGTTGTATTTTGTTTTAAAAAGATTGAATAGCGTAATATGGCTTAGGGAATAAATAAAGGTATAAACAAATTAAATTTTCTGAAATTAAAATAGGTTGTTAAGGTTTTTAAGGAATTTTGTATATGTTAATGTAATAGAAATAATTATTTCATGATGGTATACGTTAAGGTTTTGCTTATTCCAATTGTTGTATAAATGAATGATTTAAATTAGATAAACCTACTAACTGTTATAAAATAACGTTTGATTAAAGCTTCCATTGCTTTGGATCTGTGTGTGCTTGAATTTCCTCCACCCTATTGGCAACAAATGGTTTCCATTTCCTTGCCTGACTTCTTAACCAGTGCCAAACTATAGTGGAGTCTGTCCAATAATAGCTTGGAATTTCATAGAGGGCAAAGACTTTTGCACTGTAACTGCAAGCCGACTAGCAATAACGGCACCCATCAATTCCAACCTTGGAACAGAAAGCCTTTTCAAAGGTGCTACTCTGCTCTTTGCAGCAACCAACCTGCAACTTACTTCCTCTTGCAATGTGCCTCTTATATAAATACAAGTTGCATAGGCTTCCTCACTTGCATCACAAAAGATGTGCAGCTCCAAATTGTCTGGACTATTGTTCAACTCTCCAAAGTACCATCTTGGGATTTCAATGTCTCCAAGATGTGCCAATTCTTTGAACCAATATTTCCACCTTACCACCATATGATCAGGTAACTCTTGGTCCCAACCAAGTCCAATTTCCCAGAGGCTCTGAAACCAAATTTTTTACTTTATCACAATGGCGCCAGGAATCCAAGAGGATCAAAGACCTTTGAAGCCAAACTAAGAGCTGTACGTTTTGTCCACCTTGTCTCATTCTCAGCCAGCTCTACTAAAGATTTCCATTGAAGGTAAACAAATCATCTCCTTGCTGCCAAACAATGCCTAGCGCCTTTGTCGTCTATTGCCCACAACTCCTTAATACCAGAATCCTCAATACTTTCTGCTGCATCAGGTACTACACAGGACTGACTCATAAACTCTTGTAATTGAGAATGATTGGTCTGCCATTTTCTAAGCTCCATGCCAGCCTCCCTCATTATAGCTCTAGCCTCCATGAATATCTGTTTAGCCATTTCTGTATTATCCACGGAACACAGCAAATCATCAATATAAAATTTTCCTTATGTGTTCATAGTGTTAGGATAGACTTCAGAATATTTCTTAAAATGGTACTGCATAGTAGCTGCCAACAGAAATGGACTAGAGCTGAGGCCAAACAACACTGACTTCATTCTATATGCTTGAACCTTAGGTTCATTTTCCAACAAGTCTTTCGTATCCACCCACAGATACCTTACTGCATCTCTGTCCTCTGGTTTTAACTTTATCCGCAAAAAAGGCTTGCTTCACATCTGCAGTCAATGCTACTCTACCAAACCTGAATCTCAGTAACAAGGAAAATAAATCTGCATTTAAATTTGGCCCAGCATCCAAACAGTCATTCAAGGACACACCACCTTTGTCCTTGGCTGAGCCATCAAAAACTACCCTCAGTTTGGTGGTAGTTTTGTCTCGCCGTACCACTGCATGGTGTGGCAGATAACACTAGGCAACAAAGATTTTGTTACAGAAGACCAAATAGGTGCTCCTAGCTAATTTCGGTATGCTGATTTCAAATCTATAATTAGATTTTTTCTATCACGTCTAGATTTTGTGTAAAATGCAAATCACTTTTAGTAAAATTTTCTACCACGTCCAGATTTTGGTTTTAATCGGCTTAATGCCAGTAATATGAAACTTGCTTTTCAAGTTAAAGCAATTTTTTTTGCCAACTATATACAAATTCGAACAATTTTGATAAATAAAATTTATCCGAGTTGGCAACACTGAGTCAAGAGCATAGTAACGGGCAACGGCCCAACGGTCAGTCGCTACGTGACAGTCAAGCAGAACGGTTGTTGAAGCTCTCTGCTGATGAGCAAGTGACAGGTTGTGGTGACTTGTGTGTTTTTATAGCATTTGTTTTGTACTACGGTGTGTATTTCTTTTTATTTTGCACATCGTAATAATTACTTTCTACGTTTTTTCAGATATTGTATGGTAATTCAAAATGGCATCAAATAGACGTGCTTGTGTAAATCACCCAGACAACTTCTGCTTTGTCTGTGGACAATATACACCTAAGCCACAACGTAGAAACATAACAACAAAGATTAAACTTGCCTACAAGTGTTATTTTGACTGTAAGTTAGGAGACCAACAGAGGGACTGGGCACCACATATTTGCTGTGCACAGTGCAATGCAATGTTAATAGCTTGGATGAATGGTAAAAGAAAAGCTATGCCGTTCTCAGTCCCCATGGTTTGGCGTGAGCCGAAAAATCACTTCAATGATTGTATTTTTGTTTGACAAAGATTGCTGGTTTCACAAAGAAAAACAAATCAAAGATCACGTACCCAAACTGCGAATCAGCAATGAAACCAGTACCACATGATGAAACAAATCCACCACCAGTTCCACCAGCAACGATAACAGACAGCAGTTCATCTGAAGATTCTGCTAGTGATATAGAAACAGGGAAAGATGGCATATATTCCAGATGCAAATATTTCCCCACATTTGTTAAGTCAAGCGGAGTTAAATGACTTAGTGCGCGATTTGGAATTACCAAAAGAAAAGGCAGAGTTGCTTGGTTCAAGACTTCAAGAATTTAATCTTCTCCAACCAAACACCAAAGTTTCCCATTTCCGCCATCGCCATTTGCAGTTTTCATCATTTTACTTACAGGAAGAAAACGTTTGTTTCTGCCACGATATCAGTGGTCTGATGCAAGGGATTGGCTGTCGCTATGATCCAAAAGAATGGAGACTGTTCATTGACTCTAGTAAAGCTAGCGTTAAAGCTGTATTACTGCACAACGGCAATGAAAAACCTTCAATACCGGTAGCACATGCCACTGGCCTTAATGAGACTTATGAATCGATGAAACTGCTGCTAAGACTCATCAAATATAAGGACCACACATGGAATATTTGTGGCGACCTTAAAGTTGTATCATTACTTCTTGGGTTACAGTTGGGCTACACAAAGCATATGTGCTTTTTGTGTCTATGGAACAGCAGAGATGACAAGAACCACTACAAAAAACATGATTGGCCATCTAGAACTGAACATGTTGTTGGTAAATACAATGTGAAACACCCAGCACTTATTGACCCTCAGAAAGTACATCTTCCACCACTTCACATTAAACTTGGCCTTATGAAAAATTTCGTGAAGGGTATGGATCATCAAGGTAGTGGTTTCCAATATTTAAAGGATAAATTCAAAGGAATATTGACAGATGCTAAGCTAGAAGCTGGAGTTTTCACTGGACCACAGATCCGCAGTGTCATCCACGACTCATCGTTTCCATCTAACCTAAATGAGAATGAACTAGGAGCATGGACATCTTTCGTTGAAGTTGTCAAAAATTTTCTTGGAAACCACAAAGCTGAAAACCACCGTAAACTCGTAGAAAACATGCTTAAATCTTATGAAATAATGGGATGCAGAATGTCTTTGAAAATTCATTTTTTACATTCTCATCTTGACTTCTTCCCGGCCAACCTTGGGGCTGTAAGTGATGAGCATGGTGAGCGCTTCCACCAACAGATCTCAGTTATGGAAAACAGATACCAAGGTAATTTCAACCCAAATATGATGGGAGATTATTGTTGGTTCCTGCAGAAGGAGAGCTCGTCATCCTACAAGCGACAAAGGAAGAGGACACACCAAAGTTTCACTTAAGAACAGGAATTTGCCTTTCAGTAGTAACAACAAAATACTAACGCGCTTTGGGTGGATGGTTGGGCGCAGGGGTGGTAACTCCGCCAGCGGAATTCCGCTGTCTGTCTTAAGCCAGAATAAAGGAGGAAAGACATCCCTGTTCACTAATTATTTAAGTATGCTTAACATAAAACGTGGCACGGAAAAGTAGCTTAGACGGCTTTCGTAATAGAAGCGGGTGAGAAAAAAAAATGAAAAATAGGGGTTTTCGGTTACACAAAATCTGGACGTGATAGAGAAATTTTGATATCAGATCTGAAATCAGCATCAGCGCTTTAGTAGGAATCAGTAGTTCACGTGTCTGTAACAAAAAAAAAGTTGAAATTTGTTGCCTAGTGTAATGTGCCTCCTGTCTCACCAGCTCACGTTGCACCCTTTCAGCATAGCCCTCCAGTACATAGCTTAGGATGGCCTCATTGTATTCAATTAACAACTCCTCATTTTTTCTTAGCCTGTACAATGAAGTCTACAACCTCCTATTAGCTAACTGATGGTTTGAATTGGGTTT
This sequence comes from Bathynomus jamesi, assembly GCA_023014485.1. NCBI lineage: Eukaryota > Metazoa > Arthropoda > Malacostraca > Isopoda > Cirolanidae > Bathynomus > Bathynomus jamesi. The sequence continues at coordinate 213,154 of JAJOZX010006399.1, read as the reverse complement.
GCAAGAATCCTTCCAAGGTAGGCCAACTTCATAGCAACCATCTCTAAACCCAATCCCCTTTTCAAATTGCTCTAAAACATCACTGTTTACTGTACTCGCCTGCTTCTGCTGTTTGTCCTTTATGCCAGTGGATTCAAGTTCCCAAAAGGCTTTCAAATGCCTTTCCAAACCATGGCTGTTCTCCTCAATCTTAACAAAAAGAGCTTTAACCTCCATTTCATTGCAATAGCTCTCATATAGCATCCAGCCTAGCTTACTTTCAATAGCTACCGGACCTCGAGATGTGCGGACAATATTACCAGTGATGAAGTCCCAGTAATAGTCATCTCCAATCAAAAGACTAATATCTTCTGTTCCTTCAAACTTTTTATTGCCCAAATTAATTCCTTTAACTTGCAATTCTTGGACACATGCCATATCTAAACAAGTAGTGACTGGAGCACAAAGTTCCTCAATCTCTACAGCTTGGACCTTGATAGTGGGACTTTGTGGTAACAACCCCTTAACCAGAACTTCTACCTTCTTAACTTTGGTTCGGTTTTGAACGGAACCCCGAAACCCAGAAATTCTTAAATTTTCTCTCTTAAGTTCTTTAAACTTCAATTTTCTGGAAATTCTGGTCTTAATAAAGCTACACTGGCTATCACTATCAAACAACACTCTTACAGTAGCTTCTCCATCATTCCCAATTAATAATGCTGCAGCTGTTTGCAATAATCCCCCTTTACTTTTACTCCCTTTCATAGCAGTGGCATGTGCCACTGATGTCTCTACTTCAGGGGTAGGCCTACTAGGAGTGTTTCACACAATAATGGCTGATGCCGGCCATGGCATTTTTTGCACAAAATTTTAAATTACAAAACCTTGCTCTGTGACCTTTCAAAAAACACTTAAAACATGCTGTGGACTTACATTAGTTACCCTGTCCTTTCTCTCCTCAGAAGGTAAAGCCTCATCCACCTCACATTTATATGACTTGTGGTTACCTTCGCAAAATATTCATTCCTTGATTCCCTTTAATTTATTCTCAGAGGATGCATGTAGAGCTGACACTGTACCTGGGCTATTCCTTTTTGTAAAAACTTTGGTGCTGTGCCTGCCTTTGTCCCCTTGTTTAACATCCCACTGTGCAAACTCATTTCCCTCTCGTCTTGCTAATTCTGTGCTTAAAAGACTTAACATCTGCTGAAGGGGGATGTACACATGTTCTGTAGAGTGTCCTCTACTTAATTCAATCAGCAATTGAGCTAGACAATTTAGACTCCAGTATAGTGACCAACATTATACCATACCTTTCCATTCCTACACCCAAGTTGTTCAGGGACCTAGTTCTAACTTCAAATTCATCATATAACTGCCGTAACTCCTTGACACTATTGGGATTATTAACAGGAGGTATAGCTAAAAGTTCGCGGAGGTGGCTTTTAATTAAGATATCTGGCTTACCAAACCGTTTCTTTAATATATCCCAAGCCACATTATAATTAGCCTCTGTTAATGTTAATCCTGCTATTGTCTTTGCTGCCTCTCCTTCCAAGAGGGACTGCAAATAATTAAACTTCTCCACCGCACTTAACACTTGACTAGAATGAACTGCTGATTGAAAACTGACTGCCCATCCTTGCCATTCCTGAATACTCCCAGAAAATGTTTTGAGTACATGCCTCGGTAATTGAACTGCAGATTTGTTAACCTTAACTTCACAAACACCATTTGTTGAGAATTGTGTTTCATTATTGGACCTGGTCTCTAACTGTACTGAGCTGCTAAACTCTTTTGCTCTGTGCCCTGTGGCATACTTTAATTATGTCATCAATAATCTCTTCAAAGTAAATTATGTTATTTTCTATTTCATCCTCTTCTATAAGAGCCTCAATTTTAACATTTACTTCGCTTAGAGCAACCTTTTTAGTTTCTAATATGGAAAGCTGCGCAGTCACTAAGCTTAAATCCTCTTGCTCTATGGTAGAATCTATAGTGGCAATGAACTTTGTAATTAGACCTTTGTAGGCGCTTTTCTTTTTTCTAAACTTGTTCAATTCAGCTGCACTCATCTTCAATGCAAACAACAATTGGGCTCAATACCAAATAAGCTGAATTGGCAAAAATACTTAACCAAACTGATCAAACTCAAATTTTGCTTTTTTCAAATAAACTGAATGGCTTGGTTGGGGTACTGACCAACCACCAGTATGGAATACCAAATTTTCCACCCAAGTAACTGGCGCACTGAAGTCTGCAACCTTCGCCTCCGAATAATAAACCAAAATTAACCAAACCGGTAAAAATGTAGGCCCAAAACAACGACAGACGAGTGGCCAAGTTTCGCAATTGGGCGACGAAACTTTCTACCCTGGGACCTTAACTCAATTATGCTCAACCCGTCCAGGCCTAACTTGGGCTACAATTTGCACAATCAGAACTTTGCCGGAAAATAGTCACTGAACTCAGTCTTGGGCTAGAATCCGGTTCGAAGGACCATGTTATTTTTTTTTTTTATTGGGTTCAGAATCCCAGCTGAGCCCTAAACGGCCAAGCTCTGAAAGGCCAGTTTAACCTACAGCCCAAGTTAAGCTAGACTAAAAACTTACGGACTTGGAGGTCCTATTAGGTCCCACCTCAGGGTTGCTGACTCGCTGTGGGCCTATCTTAGGCCTCAGTTGCATAAAATTAAGATAAAAAACAAAAGGGGCACTATTTATGGTCTTCTTTCTAAACCTTGCAACAAAAACACAACTGCACCATGCACGATGCAACAATCTTGTATCTAAACAACCCAACTGAATTGCAAGAGAGCTCTCTATAAGACCACGCCCTGTAAGTGCCGCATTCAACAAACGAGTAGGAAGGACGCGCAGTGCCCCACAAAAAAATGATGCCACAAGAGCCCAAAAATGCTAGCTCTAAATTAAGTGAATTTTTCACTAACCTATTATGAGATGGATATATATACACCTTAACTTAATATATACAAGCAATGCTGCATCAATCTCGGCCTAACCTTAGAGTGGATCTTCGGGTCTTTGTTAGCCTTAGCTTCTGTAGATCTGTAGATCGCCTTGGGACAACAATGGCTCTTCCTCTTCTAGATTTTCTAACAATGATAACTTAGTTAATAAATAAAAAACTTTAAACAAAATTTGAAATGTATGAATATTTCAGGGTGTACTTAAACTTTTGACTGGTAGTGTAAGAAGGCGCTCCACGCCCTTAAATCAGATTCCTGCACGGCGGTTACTCGCGGATCTCCGGATAAGGGGCAGCGAAGGCCCAATCCGTATAGAGAGATTAATTCAGATTCCGGCACTGCGCGATTAATTTCGGAACTCCGTAGAGGAGAAGCGAATAGACAACATTAGATTGAGCAAGCCAGACTAGCCTCCGGATTGAGAGAGGGCTCGAGTCGCGTTAAGAAGTCTTGGGATAAATCATAAACTGAGTAGTAAGTAACTTTGATTTAAAGTCGATCCAATAACGACTTGACATTCGATGAATTTAATTCAACTGTACTAGCACTCTAATTCAAGTAAAGTAGAAGAAAAATTTTGCCAAACTTATTTTTTTTGTCCCCAACGATCCCTTAAATACAGGGCCGTTTCTAGCCATTAGGGGGCCCTAAGCAGTATACCCATTTGAGGCCCCACCCCTCCATCCACCAATTCACGCCTTACTACATCACCTCAGCACACATACAAAAAATGGCTGTGTTAATAAAAACAATTATGAAGCAATTTTAATGAAACATTTATGTCCAAAACAACAAATATGTACTTTCAGGAGACAAACAGAAAAATACTCTTCATGAAATTCCTGAAAATTAGCTTATACATTATTTAGAATAAATGACACAGAACTATGTATAAAAAAATAATGCAATTATCAACTACCAAACAATTACTAACTCTACGATACAATCGTGTAATAGCTAACAGTTATACAGAACAGTTTGTATCTTCAACATTTTTGCCTCCTAGATTTTTTCTGGCCGAAATCATCAATAACATCATCATATGAAATCTCCCTGCCAACGTCCTGGTTGATGCTTATGATGCCAAGGCCACTGAAGCGATCCTGCCCCATTGATGATCTGAGGTAGTTCTTGATTAGCTTCATCTTAGAGAAGCTCCTCTCGGCTGACGCTACTGTCACAGGTAGAGTGCAGGCAATTCTTAGTGCAACCCAGAGATTGGAGTATAGTTCCTCCAGTTGCTTCTGATGAATGAAGGAGAGAAGCTCCAATGCAGTCATGTTGTGTGAAGGTAAAGTCGGCAAGTTCTTAATTTCGAGGGCCACGGGAACAAACCCAGAAGAAGAGTGTAACATATATATATATATATATACACACAATATATAATATGCGTCCTTCATATAATATAATAATATATATAACATGCATATAACTATGAGTATACTAACATATAATAATATATATAACATGCATATAACTATGAGTATACTAATATATAATACTATATATATATAATATATAATATGCGTCCTTTATATATTGTGGTGGAATATTTTGTCGTTGCAGCTTAGGTGTACGTTTTTGCTTTACCGTTTCTGTACCCTCATGTATAGCATTTTGTCGTTTCAACTTAGACTTTCCGCAGGTTGTCTTGTGGTATTTTAGGTGAGAGCAGTTGCTGGCCACAAATTTGCAAACGTTGCACATGTACACCCTTTTATTCTTTGGTGTAACAGTCACATGTATAGTTGTGTGTTGTGTTTTGTTTTGTGTCGCCCACTTACACATTTTATTTTTTTAGGTGATTTGCATCAACCCACTCATCGATCATCATGCCTCGAAAGTGTAAAAATCACCCCGACAATTTCTGTTACGTATGCGGCTCGTTCGCGACTAAATCACAACGGCGTACAATCACGATGGATCTTCGGAAAATTTACCGGTTATACTTCAGCTTTCCACTAGGCGACCAAGATAAGGCGTGGGCGCCACATGTTATCTGTACCGTTTGTTCGAATGGATTACTTGAGTGGTTGAACCAAAGGGAAAAGTCGATGCCGTTCGCTATATCCATGATATGGAGGGAGCCGAGAGATCATCATGGCGATTGTTGCTTTTGCAATATTAACATAACTGGATTCTCCGTGAAGAACAAGCATAACAGCGTTTATCCGAACGTAGACTCCACGATCAGACCGATCCCTCACGATGATACGATGCCGATTCCAGTACCTCCACAACATGGACTCGATTCTTTAGAAGACGAAAGGGAATCCGACAAAGGTGCGATTGGCGGAGATGCGGGACCTTCGGCCGATCTTGATACACACCTGACGAATAGCAATCGCAGCCGGAGAGGCTTACCCAAAACGAGAGAAGAACGTCCGAGTGTGTCACTATCGAAAAAGAAACCATGATTTGGCGACATTCTTTACAGTAGACGGTCCGCTCTGCTATTGCTATGATATCAATGGACTTTTCGAGAACTTGTCACAGGTACACACATCATCTGAGTGGCGCCTCTTCAGTGATTCCTCACAGCGAAGCTTGAAAGCGGTCCTCCTACATAACGGGAACTTAAAGCCGTCCATCCCGATCGCCCATTCAGTTCATCTAAAGGAGACGTACGATAACATGAATATACTGTACTACTCGAAGCAATCCAATACAGCACTCATCACTGGAATATCTGTGGTGATCTCAAAGTCAATGGTATGTTAATGGGCATGCAAGGAGGGTTCACGAAATACTGTTGTTTCCTATGCCTATGGGACAGCCGTGCTAACGCGGATCATTACATCAGACGTGACTAGCATCAAAGACGCACATACGAGCCAGGAACGGGCAATGTCAGTGTGTTCTTTTAGTTGAGCCAAAGAAGATTTTCCTGCACCTCTCCACATTAAGCTCGGCTTAATGAAAAATTTTGTGAAAGTGATGGGTAAGGCGAATTCGAGAGGGTTTCGATACCTTGTTGAGAAATTTGCAAACATCAGTGACGCGAAATTGAAGGAGGGAATCTTTGTGTGGCTCCAAATCAGGGAGGTTCTGCAGGATGAAGGCTTTGAAGAGAAACCTCAATGCCTTAGAACTAAAAGCATGGCAGGCTTTCAAATGGATTTGTGGAAACTTCTTGGGTAACCACAAGTCTCCCGCATACAAAGATGGAGTTCAGAAACTGCTCGATGCATATCAAGAAATGGGCTGTCGCATGCCCTTGAAAATACATTTTTTACATTCGTATCTAGATTTCTTTCCCGAAAACCTTGGCACGGTGAGTGACGAACAGGGCGAACGCTTCCATCAAGACATCCATCAAGACATTCTGGAACGAAAGTATGCTGGCAGACTACTGCTGGATGTTGTACCGCGACGATCCGGACAAGGTTTACAAAAGAAAATCGTACTCGCAACGTTTTTAGGTTGGTGTACATTTCTTTTTATGAATAAAATTGTACTTTTATGATAAATTGTGCTGAAAATAACACGAGTCATATTTCGATAACTAGATGTGCTCGAGGAAAACTGAAAACAGATTTGGAATCAGCGTACAAAACTGGTAGTAAAGTGTGTATACATCTTTGATGAGGGAAAAACGTTCGATTTTGTTGACCGGCGTAATTAAACAATTAGGGCTTTCAATTCAACATATGTCAAGGCGTGACACCTGGCTTCAGTGGCTTGTAAACAAACTATCAATCGTTTTCATTGGTCATTTCTCAGGTATTGCCATATGAATGTACAGTTGCGCTCATTATTCGTAGGACACTCTTGAGAACAGATAGCGACACCTGGCATATATTTGTTGTGTGTAATACAAACGGTTGTAACATGTTATGAATGAATCTGAGGTGTAGCGCTGATTGGTTGGTTGACTCATTGCCAAGTGTCTTTAAAGCATATAATTATTTCCATTCATCACTCTGGTTTACATATTACTAAGGAAACATAAGTGAATAATTAACTATAAATTCAAGAAGGGGATATATATTAACAAGGGGGATGTCAATGAAGTGAATAAAAAAATAATCTTGTCAAAACTAAAAAAAAACCTTCAGACGTAATGACAGTGTTCATGGTATTGGCAAGCCTGAACAAACTGAAGTTTCAATGTATAAAAACAGAGCCGTTGGTAGGCATTATTGCGGCCTGAGCAAATTCCGAGACTTGTACCACCTATCCCCCCTGTATTTATTTATTCATTCATTTATTTACTTACTTATTTACAATTAATATTGAACATTGATTTTGATATTTTGTGTTATAACAAAGACAAAGCAAAAACCTGATATATATAAATACATATATAGGTGGTTTATGAATGAATAAAACAATGCTTTGATGCATATTAAATTTTAATAACATTATAACATTACCAGATTGATGGATATTTGTAGGTTTCATACGTCACTGCTTAGAATATCTTCCAATTGGCAAATGAACGACAGCTGAATGGATACTACTGGTATGGCATTGTTATATTCGAAGCAAATGCTATTTCTAGAGCAGCAACACTGATATAGTAATAAACAGTCAGTGAGAGAAATATTATTTAGAAACAAAAAATGTTTTTATTGAGGCAGCATCATAAATACATATAATCATGTTGCTTCTGTACCACATCGACTGCAGGAAGTCATAGACAACAACGGTGGCTGGAAAAGATATTAAATTCGTTGTGTTCATGTACAAAATATCTTTCAAATACAATGGTAATTATGAATATGTAACACGTTTGCAAAATTGTCAAATATTATCGTTTAAATGGCTCTATGTTTATTGATATGAATCACTGTAATACTTTTATTTTCTGCAATTCTCTTCTTTGAGGTGAGAGACCGCCAAGAGTCACAGCTGCAGTGGTTCAACACTTAAGTTGTAACATGGAACTTATTAATACAAAACAATTATATGCATTTATGATGCTGCCTCAATAAAAAAATATTCTTTGTTTCTAAATAATATTTCTATCACTGACTGTTTATTACTATATCAGTGTTGCTGATCTAGAAATAGAATTTGCTCCGGATATGACAATACCACACCAGTAGTATCCATTCAGCTGTCGTTCATTTGCCAATTGGAAGATATTCTAAGTAGTGACGTATGAAACCTACAGATACCCATCAATCTGGTAATGTTATAATGTTATTAAAATTTAATATGCATCAAAACATCGTTTTTTTTTCATTCATAAACCACCTATATATGTATTTATATACATCAGGTTTTTGCTTTGTCTTTGTTATAACACAAAATAATATAAAAATCTATGTTCAATATTAAATGTAAATACATAAATAAATGAATGAATAAATACAGGGGGGATGGGTGGTGCAAGTCGCGAGATTTGCTCAGGGCGCAATAATGCCTACCGACGGCTCTGTTTTTATACATTGAAATTTCAGTTTGTTCAGGCTTGCAATACCATGAACACTGTCATCACGTCTGAAGGGTTTTTTTTTTTAGTTTTGACAAGACCATTTTTTATTCACTTCATTGACATCCCCCTTGTTAATACATATATCCCCTTCTTGAATTTATATTTAATTATTCATATATGTTTCCTTAATAATATGTAAACCAGAGTGATGAATGGAACTAATTATATGTTCTAAAGACATTTGGCAATGAGTTAACCAACCAATCAGCGCTAAACCCCAGATTCATTCATGAACTGTTACAACCGTTTGTATTACACACAACAAATATATGCCAGGTGTCGCTATCTGTTCTCAAGTGTGTCTTACGAATAATGAGCGCAACTGTACAAATAACAATATCGAAAGTGTAAATTATTTTATTTTTGGTTTTTCTGACTGAAAATTTTTACATAATAACAAAAAATATATTACTGAAAAATATGTACTAAGACTGTTTGATAAAGTACTCTAATAAAAAAAATAAATAAATAACATGTTAACCATCTTGCATACAGGTCAATACGCTTGGGCAAATTTGGTGCGTTGAATTTCATGTACTAGCTAAACAGGGCTCTACACACCCACTTAGCTAGACCTACGGTGTTGGGACCTTCGGGCCCAGTAATTGGCATTGTTGGAACACAGACTCTAGCAACGATTTTTTTTTCATTTTTTTTTATTATTACGGGCGGTGATGTAAAGCTTAAAATTTTCATCACTCCATTCTTTTCCATAACACTGGTCTACAAATTTTGAAAAAGTTTGTGCTTCGGAGATAAAATGTGTTTCCTATTATGGATTTTGGGGTGCTGAAAACGAATATGACTATAAAAACAGCCGATTGGCTACAGTTTCTAAGAAAATTTAAGTTACACATTTTGCGTATATGTATACCATATATTAGTAACATACCTGAATAATGCAGTCACTTATATTGATTCAACCCGTCGCTTCTTTGCTTGTCTCTTGTATTCAACTTCTGGAGCATCTCTTGTTATTGTCCAGCAGTAGTCTGCTAACAATGATGGACTCCATTTCCCCTGGTAGCGTTTCTCCAGCGCTGAGATATCCTGGTGGGAACGTTCACCATGTTCATCGCTGACTGCTCCGGCTCCCTGTAATTGTCAGCTTTGGTATTTCCGAGAAAATTGGTTGCTACTAACCGGAAAGCATTCCACGCTGTCTTCTCCTCACCACCTAGGAGACGGTCGAACTCCTCATCTCTAAGAAGCTCGCGGATCTGTGGACCAACAAATACACCCTCCTTGATTTTTGCTTCACTGAGCTTTGAGAATTTACCACCGAGGTACTTAAAAGCTGCCCCCGTTTTATCCATAGCCTTAACAAAATTTTTCATGACGCCCAGTTTGATGTGTAAGGGTGGTAACAAAATCTTGATCGATTCTACAAGTGGAGGATACTGAACCTTTTTTGTTCCAGGTTCCAATGAGTGTCGGAGTGGCCAATCCTTCTTGATGTAATGAGAAGTCATAGCCCGACTATCCCATTCACACAGAAAACGGCAATACTTAGTGTAGCCCGGCTGCAGTCCAAGCACGATAGCAACAACTTTCAAGTCACCACAAACCTGCCACTGATGTTTGTCATAGTTTATGCAGTTCAAAAAGTTGCTTATTCATCTTGTCATACCTTCATGTGGACTGCATGACCAACTGGAATTGATGGCAATACGTTGCCAACATGCAACAAAACAGCTTTTAGACTCAACTTCGATGAATCAATGAACAGTCTCCACTCATCAGGATTGTGAATAATGTTGAGAACTGCCATCAGACCATCGATGTCGTTGCAAGCTACAAGGTCACCTTCCATGATGAAGAATGGGACAAATTCTTTTTGACGGTCACGAAACTTACACACTAACATTTTCAGCGAGGAGATTCCACTGCTGCAATCTGGAGCCCAACAGCTCTGCCTTACTCTTTGGCAGTTCTAAATCTCTGATAAGGTCGTTTAATTCATTCTGAGTTATCATGTGCGGTTTAGATGTCAAGTTATAAACAAATTCAGGGTCTTGTGAAGTTGAAGGCTCACAAGTTTCGTAGGTTCCTTCATTCCCCTCGTCCTCTGACTCCAGGGAGAATGAGTGTCGGGGCTCAGGAACGGGTAGTCCTTCGCCGTGAGGTACCGGGCGTATAGCAGAGGGTATATTCGGATATTGTAAAATCCACTGTTTCTTCTTGCAAATACCTTTCTCGACTGGAGGCACCATGCAGAAGTAACAATTGCTGACATGATCTGTTGGTTCCCTCCACACCATTGGCACTGCAAAAGGCATAGATTTCTTTCCCGATTCAACCACTGGCGAAGGTTTGTTGCACAAGTATTGCAGCATATGTGTGGGGCCCAGCTCTTGTCCTGATCTCCAATCTTACAGCCAAAATAAAGGTGATAGGCTTTCTTAATCACGGCGGTTATAGCACGGTTTTGTGATGCAAAAGTCAATTCTCCACAAACATAACAGAAGTTATCTACACTGTTTACGCAATTACGAGGCATCTTTGTTCAAATTAGGCTGGAAAAAATTCAGTTTCAAAAGCGAACACTAAAAAGAGTTTGACAAGGGTGCACTGTATGACTTCCGCGAATGAACTGATGCTGTGGCGTAATATGTAGACGCCTGTGACACATCGACGCCTTGACTCTACTGCGCATGCGCGTAGTTATATTTTTTTATTTTAATAAATTAATGTAATTACATTGCATTTTAATAACTTTAAATTAGGTAAGGTTAAGTTAGGTTAGCATTCCATTTATATTAATATCAAAAACATTATGGAAAGCAATATGTTAAAATGATCCAATCTATTTTTTAATAAATAATTTACAAATACATAATGTAATAGATAAATTTAAAATTACATTTTATTGTATATATATATATATATATATATATATATATATATATATATATATATATATATATTTACATTAATTTATTAAAATAAAAAAATATAACTACGCGCATGCGCAGTAGAGTCAATGCGTCGATGTGTCACAGGCGTCTTCATATTACGCGACAGATGCAGTCCAGTTAGTAGGGTGTAGGGTAGGGCGGATCGAAAATGAGGTTTTTAAACTTTTTTCGAAATTCAAATATGGCTAGTGCGGAAAATATGTGGGTGCTATAGATAATGACTGTGCAGAAATATTAGTCCTGCGAAATTATATCTTCAGGTGCCACAAAGCCGTCGAAAAAAGTGAAATATAATGATTTTCTTATATTCTGCATTAGTACAATAACTGAAACTTACTTGTTATTATTATATATTAAGTGTTCCAATTACCAAAATAGTTACTGAATTACGCAGCTCTTAGTTTATTTAGATCAATGTTCTTTTGATTAATGATCTAAATAATCCAGAACTCACCACGAGGAGGTGGCTGCGTGTCGAGCTCCACCCATGCCCTCCCAACCACCCATCCTTGCGCATGTTTTTTTCTATTAACGTTTTATTTAAACTTTATATTCAGCTTTACTTTCGAATGATGGCATGTTTTTACGTGACTGAAGTGTTGATCTTATGAAGCCATCTCGCGCGTTCAATCCAAATACTTTTGATGATGCTTCAGTCACTAATTTTACCATTCTTTCTACTACTTGTGTATGACAAGGGAATTTCTCGAATGGAGGGGTACTCTTGTTTTCTAAGAATTCTTCAATCTCATTTTCTGTCAGGTGTCTTGTCACAGGTGGTTCAGTGACAATGCATTTTTGCCAATTAATTAAATCAGTATAATCAGTAGCTTCAAATTGAATAACAGGTACTGTGAAACGCCTCACAACTTTTTCCTTGTTTGTTTGCCTTGCTTTCTTTATTCGCCTCCACGCTAATTCTCTTATGGCGCTGCGGTCATCATGAATCATTGATGCTAGAATATTTTCTGGATTTGCAAAAAAATGCATTTCTTTGTATGACAGGGTTTACAATATCCTTTACTTCGTCATTCAGTGTTCTTGTTAGTTCAATAGTTTTGAAAACATGTTTTGAGCCATTGACAAAAGACGTACTTTGCTTAATAGAAAACCACATTGGGATGTAGACCTTCATTATAAAAGAAGCAATGTTCATGAGGTTCTCAGATGGACTTACAGTTGAAACGTATAGACGAAGCAAACGATTTGCTGTAGTCAGCCATCGTGAATGTGCCATTTTGCCTGGACTACGATGAGCAAGATCTGGAGAGCAATATCCCTTGTTATGGCCTGATGAATATCAATTAGATATTTTTGGTCGGTGCTAAGATCTTCACAGTCTACAGTTGGTTCCTCAGCATCAATCCTTTCAAACTCGACAATAGGAAGACTCTCACAGTTCTCTAATTCCCTGCCAATAGGACCGGTGAATCCGCGGGGGCCAGATGTTTTTCCATCCAGCTTTGCAACTAAATGGCGTAATGGCAATTCATTGGCATGGAGCTGGCACACTAAATGTTGAACTGGCTTCTTCAGCTTCAATTCTATAAGCCTTATAACGCCTCCCTTTTTCCAGTGTTGACTGCTGCACCATCGCATCCAATGGCAACAAGGTTTTCCAGGTTCATGTCATTATTTCCAATATACTCAAACATCCCTTTACATATTTCTTCAGCTGATCCAGAATTCACAGAATAATGGCCCAAATAATCTGAACCAGGTTCTCTCACTAAAGTGATATGTTCTTCTGTTACCTTCTTCTGATATACTTTGGACTCTTTTTTTTCTTGGGAGAGTGTAGAATCTTTTCGACCATCAAAATAGATTCCTCTGATTGGGACCTGATTTTGATCTTTCATAATTTCTGATCTCTTCTTTTGTCTTTCTCTTCTGATTTTACTCCTATCCACTACTTCTCCAATATCTTGCAATACTGCACTAACAATGAATGCTGCAGCTCGATCTGAAACTGCAGTCCTGTCACAAGCAGTAGCCACTGAAGGTAGATTTGTAGTTTTCCTTTTCTTGAATAATTGTTCTTCAGGTTGTTCGAGCTTTCTCTTCGAGCTAACTGTCTCTGGAAATGTATCGTCTGATATTTCGCCAGATTCACTTTCACTGTTTGATGTCGATGATGATAATTCAACATTTGTATCCTGCAATTTCTCCTGTGAAGATTCTTTGGTGAGCCTCACAGCTTCTTTTTGCTTTCTTAGCAACGTAGATGCTTTTTTCTTTGAGAGTGTAATATCTACTCTATCAATAAACAGTTTTCTTTCACTCCTTTGATCTAAGAGGAACGTCACTTCTTCCTTTGGAACCGTTTTTTCTTTGGGACAAGAACATTGTGTTAGTACTTTGCACTTGCACGCTGCAATGTCAAAATTTCGTGTGTGCTTCTTTTTTGAACATATCAATCTTTGCTTTGTAAGCTTCAGCATTTTTTCTGCTTTGGTATGGCTTCATAATGACACAATACTTTTCGTGGTAGCTTCTGAACATTGTTTCAATTCGCCTGTCTGACAGAATTGGGACGAAGCACTTTCCCAAATTGTTTTCAATTTATCAACAACTTGTTCTAATATTTGAGATATTGAAGGATCTTTATTAGTATTCTGTTTCAAATCGTTTCTTACAAACAAGTAATATTTAAAAACTCCTTCGTATGTAGGAAGATTCCTGTGCCACAAATCTTCCCCCATACCAAGCATGGGGCACTCAGTTGAGGCCCTGGTTGATTTTGCACAAACTCGAGACATTTTGAAAGTATACAAATCTGAAAAAGAAAGAGCTAATATCAATTATACGTTAATTTCAGTTAATAGTACATGGCAAACTTAGGGCAACACAATACAGAAATGCAAAATATATAAGAAACATAGTTTAGACTATCTGAGTAACGCCAACAACAGAACACCCACCTGCTACGAGAGCGACAGCTACACTGAACCGAGGTACTCACGTGACAGCTGAGTGAGCTGACTATAGAAAACTGTTTTTAGAGAATACAAACTTTTTTTAAAGGTTGACTGAGCTATTTTTATACAAGTGTGAATAAATTCTTGTCTATTGTGCATCGTGGACTCTTCTGTAATTATTGGTTAAAATCTGCTTTTTTCAATTTTTTTCAATATTGAAGGTCATTGTGGCACCTGAAGATATTAATGTTATGATTTTAAATTTATACCAGCTTATTTCCTCACTACTCCACACATTTTCCACACTAGCCAATTTGGAAATTCGAAAAATGAGTTTTTCACTCCGCCCTAGTGTAGGGTTGCCTGATACCTTTATAAATAGAGCCAATTGGCAATTTTAGGCATCATTTTCGTATTCAGTGACCCAAAATTAGTAAAGATTGACTACTTTTATTTCCGAAGCATTTTGGCTGTAGACCAGTGTAATTTTATTGACCAAATAATTGAATCGGCAGTATTTGGGGGGTCTGCGGCCTCCCAATTACTGGGGGTTCAATTATTTGGTCAATAAAACAATAGAAAAGAACGCAGTCATGAAAATCTTAAGCTTGAAAAACCTTGACACAATGTGAAGCCCAAGAATTTCATGGCTGCGTTCTTTTCTATAGTTTTATTGCGGTGCTGAGTCCTTCGGCCTAGTAATTGGAAGAAGGAGCTGGTCATGCATATACTTTTGTTCATTACTCATCACCCCCATCCACCATACGAAGTTTGGTCGAAATCGGTTCAGAAACCTAAAAGTTTTTTCTACGGTCAGACGGACAGACATTCGCTGAATTATAACAAGACAAGCAAAAGATCAGCGCTTCGCGCCGATTTTGCTAAATCCTCGGCCCAAACCGAATTGTGAGCCTACGGCTTATTTTATTTTGAACATCAGTAGTCCTTTATCTAAATATCATTCCTCTTCCTCTCACCTTAGGCCTCAGCAATTGAGGTGTCTGCGGCCCTCCAATTACTGGCGAACCAATTATTCGGTCAATAAAACTACAGAAAAGAAAGCAGTCATGAAAATCTAAAGCTTCACAAATCTTGATACAGTGAGCTCGGATGTGAAGCTTAAGATTTTCATGACTGCGTTCTTTTCTATAGTTTTATTGACCAAATAAGTGAACAGACAGTAATTGGGGGTCCAATTATTTTGTCAATAAAATTATCGTCATGAAAATCTTAAGCTTCACAAATCTTGACACAATGTGAAGCTCAAGATTTTCATGGCTGCGTTCTTTTCTATAGTTTTATCGCGGTGCTGGGGCCTTCGGGCCCAGTAATTGGGGCGGGGGGGGGGGGGGGGGGGAATTGATCACACATATATTTTCGTTCATTACTGATCACCCCCATCCACCATACGAAGTATGGAAAAAACTATACACGCCTACAAAATGGTATCGAATAGGGTACCTTTATTTTATTCCATACTTAAATACAAATTATTAATTTATTGAATTAAATAACTAAAAAATTGCCTCGGGATTGGAGACAAAGCCTATTGGGAATGGAAATAATTGCCATACATCGAACCCAATATGTAGGCATTGGGCCTGCATAACAAGAAAAACGTATTATTTCGTATCAAAATTTCCCATCGCTGTCGCATGAAAATTACTTCGAAAGAAATAATGAAAACACAAAAATAGACGGCTGGAGACTGTAAATTAAGCGAAAATTTAAGACAAAGGAATTTATATTAGCAGCCAGAGCTGCCTAGTTACCAGCGATGCTTTAGACAAGGAAGATGTGATTAATCTTCCTATAAATTCTGAATGAATACCTAATTCATAAAACTAATAACACAAAAGGATAGGCCTATTCCTTCAGGTATTTAAATATAGTGAATTGCTTATATTGGTAAATCTCTAGGAGCGCTCCATTTTTCAATATTAAACATACACTCATAAAACATATACCATTTGAAAGCTCACATTTTTCTGAGTCTAAAGATGTAGTAATCCAAAAGTATCAGTAGCAAATAAAAAGTAACTAGGTTTAAATAATAAAACCCTATATTGCTATTGATACTTTTGGATTACTACATTTTTAGACTCAGAAAAATGTGAGCTTTCAAATGTATATGTTTTATGAGTGTATGTTTAATATTGAAAAATGGAGCGCTCCTAGAGATTATCCAACATCTAATTTTCTAAAGCAGATTCCAAATGAAGAAGTCATTATTTTTCATACTGCCAAAAGCGCATCTTTTTCGTCATAATGTATGTATAGTTACACTCGTGATACGTTGTTTCAAGTTTCATCCTTAAATTTCTTTCATTATTTGCTGAAAATACGTTATGTTTATTACTCACGTTTATTATACCTTCAATTTGCATAATGTCAGAAGCTTTACTCGTGGAGGACTCCATGCAAATGACAATTAAAAACCTCTTAAAATCCTGGCAGGCGCATACGGTAGCCACATTTTTAAAACCTTCCCGTACAGCCATGATTATATGTGTTGGAGTTGGACTATATATACACTATGTTGACTATGACATCGTTAACATCGTTAAATTCCTTGTTATACCTTCGTGGTTAGAACTTCGAAGCGATAACATTGTATATTTTTTATATCGTCTACATTGTTTTTCTTGTTTGAAAACAATTATTCTATTATTATTTTTATGGTCAGCCTTTGTGTGGTAAACGTTCGTGGTAAAATTAATACAATTTGTCAAATATGGGTTATGCATATTGACTTTAGCCGTGTTTAAGTTCGTGTATAAATCTAATTGTACTAGACTCTATTTAGAGCTTTGAACTCGTAAATTGGTTTACACTTTCAATTAAATATATAGCGAGTGTCGTTTCTTTTTTTTATGCAGGAAAAGCGCCCCTCCCATAGAAGAAGAATAGAACTAAAATCAAGGTCCGGGGTTTTCGAGATGCCTAGACACTCTAGACAGGAGGAAAGATGGATAAGGAAGATTGTTCCAGAGTTGACCGGTTGAGTAGATGAAAGACTAAAAATACCGATTAACCCTTGCAGTAAAGAGTTGGACAGAAAAAGAATGGGAAACTGTAGAAAGTCTGATACTGCGTGCTCTCCTTAAAGGAGGCATGCATGCATGCATGCAGTTGGAGAGTTCAAAAGAACAATGTCCGTTATGATAGCGATAGTATCATAATTAAGAGTGTGTCTATTTAAAACTTCGTATTCTTTATTTATTTGCTAGTCTAACCTTAAGTTACATGAAGGGTTAATTCCTCAATCCATCTTTCCTCCTGTCTATGACCTCCCATCTTTCAAACGCAGAGTGTTTAGGCATCTCGAAAACCCCGGACCTTGATTTTGGCTCTCTTTTTCTTCTATGGAAGGGGCGCTTTTGCTGGCATTTGCCCTTGGCCCCTCCTCCCTGCATAAAAAAATCAACTTCACCATAGTACGCTGCTTCAACTATACTGTACTTCTTTCAACACTGCTATTATCTCTTCTGAATTATTTCATTGACTTGTTTAGTCATTTTCAGAGCATAAAGGAAGCAGTTCATTTGTTTAGAATCACTACACACGTTTGAAAAGCATTTTCCTTCTCTCTTCAGTTTCTAAGAAACTGATTTTAAAATATTAGAATATGTATCACAGGACACGTTTTAGTCAAGTTATTTTGGTGGTTATTGTGATGTGTTTGACAGCTTATTTTTTCATTCTGGACAAGACCGACAAGGAATTTAGGTATCATTCCCTTTTCATTCTAAATTTCAGTAGTTTCCCATTATTATCATTATATCCCACTCAAGCTCCTCTCTTGGACCTGAAGCAGTTTTCGTACACGCTTAACAACGATGTGTGTGAGAAAAGTAAAGTTTTCTCCATAATAATTGTGCATTCTCATCCCAGTCATAGAAAGAATAGGGATGCAATGAGAAGAGAAATTCCTACGAAACATTTGGTGGACCTGAAAGTGAGAACAGTGTTTCTCTTAGCTCGAGCAGTAGGACTACCAAAAATTGTAAATATTTCCCAAACGTTGCCCTACTTTGGGGTCGACGATGTTCGCGCGACAGGTACTCTGGCACAAGCAACAGGAGTCAAAAGGGAAAAATGAAAATATATGAAATTCTTGACGAGCACTTCATAATCACCTTTTAACCAGATCTTACTTATTATAAATACAAATATAAATATAAAATATAAATACGGTATAATATTTTTATTAGCTTTTAAATAATAAGTTATTTGTTAATTATGTTAACACACTCAGTAATATATATGATTGAAAATGGAAAACTTTATTAGCGGACCATTGTCCATGTGACAAATATTAATAATACAAACTGACAATTCAAATACTAAAAATAGAAATACAATTAATGAGAAATAATACAGTAATGTCGAAGTTAAGTGGAGCTACAGACAGACGTTTTCATACCATGAATTCCATAGCTTATATATATATATATATATATATATATATATACATTCAACTGCAAAGAACACGCAGTATAAATAACGTAAAGAACGACGCTTGTATAGGAGATATTCTCTCTCGTCTTGCGCGGAATATCTCCTATACAAGCGTCGTTCTTTACGATATATATATATATATATATATATATATATATATATATATATCAGTGGCGACTCGTGGTATAAATGTATGGGGGTGCGATTTCATAAAATTGTACGACAACACGGACTCACAATAGGCTAGCGCGAATCCAACTGCCGCTCACAAGAGTACTTGTATTAACATATGCGGCTATGCCAGACGTACAATTCTAGTTAATTACAAATAAGTAATAATTTCAATAAAATACATATAAATGGTTTATATCATTATTACTGAAGTAACTATTAGTAAAAATAAAGTTGTTATTATAAAAAAAATTTGCGATTGTACTTATATTTTCATTACAACAGTAAAATATAATTTATATTTACTTGAGCGAAAAATCTATCGCTCCATTCGGCTGCAATATTATTTTGTATTCAAAACAGGGTACGCTGTTTGAAGCTATGCTATAAGTTTAGAATATTATGTACTGTATGAAGGCTTACTCAAAATGCCTCATGAATCATGATATGCCACATGAATTTTTAAAATATATTTCAAGAATATTTATTTTAATATCTTAAAATTAATATATTTTTTATCTGTTAAATTAATATTTATCGTTTCAAGCAAGGGGGAGCGACCGCTCCATCGCTCCTATACGCCAGTCGCCACTGATATATATATATATATATATTAAGGTAGGTTGATTTTCCGCATTTTTTTAGATATCGACTTTAGACTAGTCGAGATAGTCAGGGCTTAATATAATAACTGACAAAAAATTTCAGATCCCTAGCTTTAACCGTTTTTTGAGGAAACCGTTTCAAAAATCGTCAAAAAATCGTACCGAAAAATACCGCATTTTTGCAATTTTCGGCCGAAAAAATCATGCTATTTTCATAAAAAAATCCTGAAAAAAGTTACAATTTTATTGAAAAAAAGTAAAAAAAAACGTACAGAGTCAAATAGACACATTTAGATCCCAAGATCATCATAATTTTCACTGTAAGAGCCCTTAGAAGCAAAGGAAGGCCTCATCTGGCGGCTTAGGGCTTTGGCCAGAATGTGTTTGTGCCTTGATTCGAGTCCATAAACAGTGTGGGAAGCTTCAGATGTCAGCTTCACGGCCCTTTCAACACTCTGAGGATGTGAAGGCAGATCAGGCAGCTCCAGCTTGGTGCCATTCAGCAATGCTTCTTGAAGTCTTGAAGCTCCTGGTCAGAAAAGTCTTCTGTGAGAGCAGGTTCACAGATGCCACTTTGAGAAAGGTTGATTAGTTCTGACCAGTGGGTAACTTCAATGTTGATGGCTGTGATCTTCTTCAGCCTCTTCTTGGCTGGCTTCCCACTTCTGAAAGAATAATAATTAATTTATTTTTTATTCCAGTTTAAGATTTAATCCCTATTAGTCTCAGAATTGCTGATTTAATTTAACTTAAATTAAAAAAAAAAAAAAAACCGAGTTCTATAAATCTCCATAATCGAATTTTTTTTCACAAAGAAGGTAAGATTATTTCCATTATCAGAGGGGAGGGGGGAATTGGGAGAAGAAAATGTGAAAAAAAATTCGATTATGGGGATTTATAGAACTCGGGCCTTTTTTTTATTAAATAAATCCCCATAATCAAATTTTTTTTTTCACATTTTTTTAAATTAATAAATGCTTACCTGATGGACAGAATTTTCTTGAGAGCAGCTTCTCTCACTTCCAAGTCATCAGACTTCATCATGGAGTACAGCACATTCTCGGGCAGCAAGGCAAGAGCATTGTACTTCAGGTTCTTGAAAGCAACACCCTGGATTTCTTCAGACTGCTGCTTGATCCTCTGGATCATGTTGAAGATGTACAGCTGCTGATTGTGGAACTTGCTGTCTCTTTTGATCTCAAACCAACTGACTGCATACACTTCCACAATGAACTTGATGGCCTGGTAAAGCTTATCCTGTAGTTCTGGAGGGTAAGCACCTCTGGTCCACAGACACATCAATCTAATTGCCAAAGTCAACCATCTTGCATGGTTTAATGGTCCAATTTTCCAGGCAGCAAATCTTGGGTTGACTTTGCCCCTGGAAATTCCAAGCACATACTCCAAAAGAAGCCTCTGGTCGCTACCGACTGTGGAGGCAAAAGTGGTCAAATCCACTTCCTGCTGCTGTTGAATCTGGCTCTGTAATCTTTCTGCTTCAGCTGCAGCCCTCTGGTCTCTCTTCACAGCAGCTTTATCCACAGATCCCAGCTGGAAAGAGCCCTTGGCTCCTATTTTGGCCCTCTGATCTCTCAAGTATTCCCTCTCCTCTACTGGAACCTGAAATATTAAAGTATATTAAATAGCGGATCTAAAATAAGAGATAAAATCCTGAGAAAAGATTGATTATTAATTTCTATTACCAGTGGGGGGGAAAGGAAGATTACAGGAGGAAAATGCGGATATTTTTCAATTACAAGCATTGAATTTCCTTCCATTTAAAAGGCACCTAATCGCACTAAGTTAGGCCAGTTAAAAGTTAAAAAAATAATAGCATTACCTTCTTACTGGGAGGACAAGTGCAGATTATGTGCTGTGTTTGACAATTTTCTTTCTTGCACTTCACAGCATTGTCATCACAGGGACGAACAGGTAGGTTTACAGGTGCAAGCAGAAATCCCCAAAAGTTTATCCAGCTTTTCCTCCAGATTCTGCTCCTGGACTGTAGAAAGAGATTTCCTGTTTATCTCTTTTGCTTTCTTGAAGCACACTTTATCCACCAATTTCACTACATAATATTCCTCATACAGGGGCAGCCGCGGGTTCACTGCCTGCCAGATCTCAATCACATCCTTTGCTATCATTTTAGCAATATCATAGTCTTTCAAGTCCTGGTGGCTGTTTTGGAGGAAATAACTGTACTGAATAACTTGGCGGAGGGTAGGAGGCCCTGTTTTATCCAAAGGGGAAGGCTGGCCAGTGAATTTTTTGGCACTATCACTTCGAGTTAACACTGCAGACTTCCGTTTTTTACCCATTTTTATGAAATATCTGAAAATAAACACAATTAAATGAACGCATCATAAAATAACTTAATTTAATACACATTTTATAGGTAAATATCATTAAAAAATACAAAATAATACACTAATAAACATCTATAATGCATTTACAATAAGTTTCAAGCATCGTTTTGTTAAAAAAGCCGAATTTTAATTGATTATTTTGATGAAATAAGGTCCGATATTTTGTTTGTTTACATTGCGCGAATGCCGCGCGCGCGATTTTACGCGTAAAATTCGGCAATTTTACAACTTAAAAATAATTAACAATCCTCAAAAAATACAATCATTTTCACAAATATGAGTTGGTGCAACGTTTTTTATACATTAATACCTTTCTATCTAGACTAGTCCAAGATCACAGTTCCAAAATCAACCTACCTTCTCCCCCAAAGAGGTTTACCCCCTTGCAACAAAGGGGGTGGAGGTGCCTTGCAGCAAATGGGGGTGTGGGTGCCTTGCAACAAAGGGGTGGGGTGACTTGCAACAACGGGGGTTGGGGGTTGGCACCAAAGGGGTGGGGTGGCACTCTTGCAACATTATGCAACATTATGCAATTGCATTGCACTCGACTATTTTGCAGTTATACTACTCCCGTATTTGCATGAGGATATTGATGGGTTGGAAAGGGTTCAGCGTCGCGCCACGACACTAATTCCGTCATTGCGCAATAAGTCTTACGAAGATAGGATTAAAGAGTTAGACTTGCATTCACTCGAAACTAGAAAATTAAGGGGGCAACTTATTGAAGTTTTCAAAATCGTTAATAAAATCGA
The DNA here is from genome assembly GCA_023014485.1 of Bathynomus jamesi. NCBI lineage: Eukaryota > Metazoa > Arthropoda > Malacostraca > Isopoda > Cirolanidae > Bathynomus > Bathynomus jamesi. Next base: position 190,552 of record JAJOZX010006399.1, on the reverse strand, counting down.
TAACGTAAATTTTGACAAACTGTTCAGTGTTTACTTTCGATAATAGCAAAACTCGTAATAACGGATTTAAGTTGCGTGGTAGACATTTCATTACTAATATCGCTAAAAACTTTTTTACGTTTAAAGTAATTGATACATGGAATAATCTTGCCGCGTCCGTCGTGAATTCTACCAGTGTTAATATGTTTAAGAACCGTTTAGATAGGCATTTTAAAAATATTAACGTTGTTTAAAATAATAAAACAATTAGCAACAGGAGCTCTGGGGGTAGCGGTCGAGGATGAGTTTGTTGACGATTAATGCCAGTGACATGCCAGCGTATGATATGCCAAAAAAAAAAAAAGGCTAACACGAACTTGGATGTAGCTTGTAGCGTAAACTAACTCACTCTTTGTTATTCGCTTCCTACTTTTTTCCCCCTTTTCTTATCCTCTCTTTACTTGCATGTCTGTAGTTTGCATGGTATGACAGTGTTTGAGTTAAGACTGTTTGCATGGTTTATAAACGTTCTTATTTTACTTCTTTTCATCTTTCATCCCTTTCCTATTCTCTTCGACTATTTTTCTGATTTGTCGGCAGTGGCCGGCGGATGATGATGGCGAGTCTTTCTTTCTCTTTTTCTGAATGAATGTTAACCCAGGAATGATAGGTTTTGCTACTTACTTAACCCCTTATTCTCTTTTAACTCCCTATTCTCTTCTTTTAACCCCCTACTCTCTCCTTTCTCTCGGGCTAACCTTAGAGTGGATCGTAGGGTCTTTGTTAGCCTTAACTTCTGTAGATCCGTAGATGTTATGCTTGCTTGTATACAGTAGCTTGCCATGCAGGATTTGTAGTAAACAGCATCAGCTGCAATGAGGTCTTCTTCAATTTTGGCAAGCATAGAAATGTTCTTTCGAGCTTGTGCTGCTTCATGGAGATTACTTTGACACGTAGTTGTTTGTACCTTATGTACGCTGTCCCTCTTTCGCGCGTTGCATATTAAACACATTGAAAAATCTGTAAGCTTGGATGTTTGAGTTCGTGTGCGAACACTTTGTTCTTCAGTACCATGTGATGTAGAATCATGCGTGCTACATTTTGTACTAACATGAGAAATATTTTCTTACTTGTAAGTGATTGATAACAGCTATGATGATATGTAACAGACATACTATATAATTTTGTAAGGTCATCAAACTCAGATTCAAGTCTTTGTAAAAGGTCATCCTTTAACAATGATGTTGACAATAATGTTTCAGTACCCACTTTTGTGGGTACAACCAGTTTTTCTTTGGAACTCTGCTGAAATAAAACGCATTTCTACCAATTTGTTGACAGCCTCTGTTTCTTCGCCTGTACAAACTTTAATGGACTTGAGTCAGGTCCTGCCATGCTTGATATAGATGATCGTCTTAAATAAAAATAACAATAATTAAACTGGTTTTCACCAATACCACACAATTGCACAATATTTGTCAGAGCACACATTTGTCTTATTCTAATATTGTGATAATAAAAAGAGGAAGTAAATTTAAAACTGGGCCTAACCTATAACAATACATGATTGTATTACGTTTTACTATAATGTAATAATTCAATTGTGTATCTAGATAGTAAACACTTATAATAAACAGCATAGATTGAGTAGTTAACAGTATTTCAGTTCAAAACTAAAACAAATTATCGTCTGGATAAAGTGTCAGGTATTTTCTCGGTGTTTGTTTATATTGGCGTTTCCATAGCAACCGCACATCAAAAACTGAGGACAATACTTAAAAATGTGTTCACTGAACACTAAGGACTAATAAAAAACATATTACAACTTTCTGTACAAGGGGGAAATTAAAATTGTTTAAATCGGGGTCTGGCCGCTCGCCTGTAGAGTAAAACTATGTAAACAGTATACTGTGTATGTACACCAATTTTCAGATTATTATATTAAAAAATAATGATTTAATGAGGATTGTTCATGGTCAACAAATTTTGTTGGTGAACATCGCTCCAGTTTTGAATTCTGAGAGTCCACAAAGGCGGTAAAACTTTGGTAATAAAATTTTTATTCTCATTTTAGTTATAAAATACATCATAATATTTTAAAATATAGGAAATGCCTCCATTAAAAAAACCATGAAAATAAAAAAAGGATTTTGAATTTCGAAACAGAACTTAAATCCTAAGTTTACAGAAGAAATCAAATTAACATTTTACTCTTTTGGAATTTCTATTAAAAATAATTGTTCAATGTGTTTCCCTTCTGTTTCAACAATTTTCCTCAATCTTGGACGAAATTCATTAATGGTTCGATCGATCTACTCCTGTGGTATCTCTTCTCACTTCTCCACAAGAAGCTAACGCAAGTAAGTGATCAACATTTCTCACTCTGCTCCTGTAAACTCTCTGTGCCAAATTTTCCCAAATTCCATAGTCCTGGTTCAAGTCAGGACTGTTAGGTGGCAAATTTTGGGGTTCAAGTAATTCTGGGACATTATTTTTTAAGTATTCCACAGTTGCTATTGCTGTATGGGACGTTGCTCCGTCTTGCTCAAAAGATAATAACCACCGTTGGCCAGATTTTGCATTTCGGGAAGCATGTTTCGCAGCAGAGTATTTCGATAGTACTCGGTATTGACTTTAACACCGGGCTCAATAAAATGAATGGACGTTTTTTCCTAACTTTGCTATGCCAACTTGCACCATGACACTAGCTGAGAAATGACTTCTGATTGCAAAATGTCTGCTATCAGGTATTTCATTCTTACATTGGACGTGCGAGTAAACTCTGTCATTTTGACTGTTCTGAGGTGGCTGCACAGTGAATCTCTTTTCATCAGTGAAAAAAGCCTTTGAAAGTTTATCACATGTTATTCGCCGTAAGATTTGTTTTGATCTTTGAACTCGTTTCTGTTCACCAGTTTGAGTAATCTTTTGCCCGTGTACTCTTTTGATAGGTTTTAGTTGAAGATCTTGTTAATTATGCGTCTCACACTAGTTTCTGATAATTGTAACTCTTTTGATATGCGAGCTGGCTGGCTGGTTTTCCTGACTTAATGTACTTTCTTCGACCTCGTCAATATTGTCTTGTATGCGAACAGTTTTTGGTCGCCCATTTCCCTCTTTTCTTTTGATATCCCCAGTCTCGTCAATTTTCTTTAGAAGCTTTCCCAAACCACCAAGAGTCCATCCTTTGTTGAGGAATTCGGAGAGTAGTTTCGTTCGTCCATATCCCTTTTCTAGTTTATAATGCTTAATTATAATCTTATCTTCCTCTGAAAATGGCATATTCACTATATTTTATAACCCTGCAAAAGAAAAAATCGTATATTAGAATTTACAAAAGTGAAAATGGAAATAACAGATTCTTGATTAGTTTGTCGAGCATCACTTGTAGTATTATTAGAGAAATATTTAATAAATCGTTATTTTTGATAGCTTCGAACTGAAATTTGGTTTATCGGTAAAAGTTTTATGTATCATTTACGTGTATAAGTTTCATACTGATTGTTTGAAAAATATTGATTCCATGGATGTTTTTAGAGTGAACCCTTTTCTTGGCAGACGGTATATATATATATATATATATATATATATATATATATAATATATATACACGGTGAACCAAAAGTAGGTGGACAGTAGGTTGAATACGGTTTGTGTTATATTATATTATAACTATGGTGTTCATTATAACTATGGTGTTTGTGTTTTATTATATTAAATATTATAACTAAATTTATTGAAATTTTATTTTGTATTATAGTATACAAAAAAATTAAATAGGTATTCTCAAAATAAACGTTATCATTTACTGTCCACCTACATTTGGTTCACCCTATATATATATATATATATATATATATATATAAGCTATGGAATTCATGGTATGAAAACGTCTGTCTGTAGCTCCACTTAACTTCGACATTACTGTATTATTTTTCATTAATTGTATTTCTATTCTTGGTATTTGAATTGTCATTGTATTCTATTGTCAGTTTGTATTATTAATATTTGTCACATGGACAATGGTCTGCGAATAAAGTTTTCCATTTTCAATCATATATATTACTGAGTGTGTTAACATAATTAACAAATAACTTATTATTTAAAAGCTAATAAAAATATTATGCCGTATTTATATTTTATATTTATATTTATATTTATCGTAAGTAAGATCTGGTTAAAAGGTGATTATGAAGTGCTCGTCGAGAATTTCATATATTTTCATTTTTCGCTTTTGACTCCTGTTGCTTGTGCCAGAGTACCTGTCGCGCGAACATCGTCGACCCCAAAGTAGGGCAACGTTTGGGAAATATTTACAATTTTTGGTAGTCCTACTGCTCGAGCTAAGAGAAACACTGTTCTCACTTTCAGGTCCACCAAATGTTTCGTAGGAATTTCTCTTCTCATTGCATCCCTATTCTTTCTATGACTGGGATGAGAATGCACAATTATTATGGAGAAAACTTTACTTTTCTCACACATCGTTGTTAAGCGTGTACGAAAACTGCTTCAGGTCCAAGAGAGGAGCTTGAGTGGGATATAATGATAATAATGGGAAACTACTGAAATTTAGAATGAAAAGGGAATGATACCTAAATTCCTTGTCGGTCTTGTCCAGAATGAAAAAAATAAGCTGTCAAACACATCACAATAACCACCAAAATAACTTGACTAAAACGTGTCCTGTGATACATATTCTAATATTTTAAAATCAGTTTCTTAGAAACTGAAGAGAGAAGGAAAATGCTTTTCAAACGTGTGTAGTGATTCTAAACAAATGAACTGCTTCCTTTATGCTCTGAAAATGACTAAACAAGTCAATGAAATAATTCAGATGTTTTTAGAGATAATAGCAGTGTTGAAAGAAGTACAGTATAGTTGAAGCAGCGTACTATGGTGAAGTTGATTTTTTTTATGCAGGGAGGAGGGGCCAAGGGCAAATGCCAGCAAAAGCGCCCCTTCCATAGAAGAAAAAGAGAGCCAAAATCAAGGTCCGGGGTTTTCGAGATGCCTAAACACTCTGCGTTTGAAAGATGGGAGGTCATAGACAGGAGGAAAGATGGATTGAGGAATTAACCCTTCATGTAACTTAAGGTTAGACTAGCAAATAAATAAAGAATACGAAGTTTTAAATAGACACACTCTTAATTATGATACTATCGCTATCATAACGGACATTGTTCTTTTGAACTCTCCAACTGCATGCATGCATGCATGCCTCCTTTAAGGAGAGCACGCAGTATCAGACTTTCTACAGTTTCCCATTCTTTTTCTGTCCAACTCTTTAATGCAAGGGTTAATCGGTATTTTTAGTCTTTCATCTACTCAACCGGTCAACTCTGGAACAATCTTCCTTATCCATCTTTCCTCCTGTCTAGAGTGTCTAGGCATCTCGAAAACCCCGGACCTTGATTTTAGTTCTCGTCTTCTTCTATGGGAGGGGCGCTTTTCCTGCATAAAAAAAAAGAAACGACACTCGCTATATATTTAATTGAAAGTGTAAACCAATTCCGAGTTCAAAGCTCTAAATAGAGTCTAGTACAATTAGATTTATACACGAACTTAAACACGGCTAAAGTCAATATGCATAGCCTATATTTGACAAATTGTATTAATTTTACCACGAACGTTTACCACACAAAGGCTGACCATAAAAATAATAATAGAATAATTGTTTTCAAACAAGAAAAACAATGTAGACGATATAAAGAATATACAATGTTATCGCTACGAAGTTCTAATCACGAAGGTATAACAAGGAATTTAACGATGTTAACGATGTCATAGTCAACATAGTGTATATATAGTCCAACTCCAACACATATAATCATGGCTGTACGGGAAGGTTTTAAAAATGTGGCTACCGTATGCGCCTGCCAGGATTTTAAGAGGTTTTTAATTGTCATTTGCATGGAGTCCTCCACGAGTAAAGCTTCTGACATTATGCAAATTGAAGGTATAATAAACGTGAGTAATAAATATAACGTATTTTCAGCAAATAATGAAAGAAATTTAAGGATGAAACTTGAAACAACGTATCACGAGTGTAACTATACATACATTATGACGAAAAAGATGCGCTTTTGGCAGTATGAAAAATAATGTCTTCTTCATTTGGTATCTGCTTTAGAAAATTAGATGTTTTTCTCTATTTCTCGGATAAAAGGAATCAATAATCCAGTCCATATCACTTACTGGAACTTTGTTTGCAACATCTCTATTACATTAAACCAGCGCTAGATTTCGAAGTCTCTCCTAACACATAGTGGAGCGCAGATAGGTGAGAATGTAAACTAGAATTTAGATACGTATTGTTTTAAAGATCTTTCCGATCACGAACATATTTGTCCAGATTTTCATAATTATCTGCCCGGATTAGCCATGTTTCAGCCATGTTAGCCATATAGGCCCGTATGGGCATCCATGTAATTACTACTGTACTATAATCCACCGAAAATGTGTCTGTCTGTCTGTCTGTCCGCAGAAGAAACTTTTATGTTTCTGAACCGATTTCGACCAAACTTCGTATGGTAGATGGGGGTGATCAGTAATAAACAAAAATATGTGTGTGACCGGCACCCCCACAAACCAATTACTATTGATCATCAATAATGCAAACAAATACATACCGAAGGGCAACATTAGGAAATACAACCCAAATTACACTAGAGAAATAGCCCACCTTATAAGGCAACGTAACAACCTCAAATATAACACACAAACCCCACACACAGAAGCCATAAAACAGCAGATACAACAGCTCAACACAGAAATAAACAACAAACTCAAAGAAAAACAAACAGAAACATTCAGGGAATTCATAACAACATTAAACCACTCCACAGATAGATCCAGGCTATACAAGACTATAAACGGCATTACCCACTCTAACAGCGGCATTCACACCTCACACGCGGCTATCTGTCGCAGCCAAAACAATATCCCAACATACACACAACAAGCTAACATTCTAGTTAATCACTACGCGAAGATAAGTCACTTAAACAAAGACAACAACCAGAAACATGCAGACAGACAAACAGCCAGACACAAGAAAACCTACAGACTCGACACAACCATTACACCCTTCAATACAGACCAGACCACCAAGATCATCAAAACCATTAAGAATTCGAAGGCTACTGGACCAGACAACATATCTAACATACACCTTAAACACTTGGGCCCACAAGGAATACTAGCTCTCACAAATATCAGCACATATTCATACCAACATTGTATTATTCCTGACATATGGAAACAAGGTAAAATTATTACACTACTCAAACCAAACAAAAATCCAACAGAACCAGCTTCCTATAGACCCATTACTTTACTATGCACATCTTCCAAAGTAACAGAAAGACTAATCTTACAAATCACCAACCCACACATTCCACTATCGCCTATTTAACATGGATTCAAACCTCACCACTCAACCACGACATTACTCACTAACCTCACGCAGCACATCATGGATGGCATCAACTCCAGACGACCAGCTCAACGTACACTATTAGCAACAATAGACATTAGTAAAGCATTTGATGCTATCCCACGCTTCCCTCTCATAAACAAAATACTCAACACAAACCTGCACAATAACACCAAAAGGTGGCTGAGCAACTATCTTTCAGGAAGATACTCACATGTCACATTTAATGGCAAGTCATCCAAAAACAAGCTTTTTCCGAACGGGGTCCCTCAAGGCTCTGTTCTCTCACCAACACTCTTCAACTTATACATGCATGACATTCCAACACCCATAGATAACAAGCTTACATTATCATCATATGCAGATGACATCACTCTAACATCCACCCACAACAACATCGACACCGCTACAAATAACCTACAAACATACATAAACAGTATACAAGACTGGCTCACACACAATAGACTCAAAGTAGCGCCCACAAAATCAACAATCACCTTGCTTACAAGCAACACAAAAGAACACCAGGTAATTCCACAGCTTACACTAAACAACATCAACATTCCACACACTCACAGGACCAAAATACTTGGGGTCACATACAACACATCATTATCTTTTGCAAACCACATTCAGAATATTAAAAACAAATGTACGTCAAGACTTAACACGCTTAGGGTACTAACAGGCACAAATTTTGGACACCAGCAGGAAACAACATCACTCATATACAAACAATATATTCGCTCAGTTATGGACTATGCTAGCCCATGCTGGGCACCCATTATCTCAAACACACACATAAACACCTTACAGACAATACAAAACAACGCACTTCGTATCATTACAGGATGCACTCAAACAACACCAATAGAACACCTGCACACAGAAACAAAAATACTGAAAGTTAGGGAACATTTAGACATGAGGGGAACACAATTCATGGCAGCAGCGACAACTAACCCACAACACCCTTGCCACTACATGTACAATCACGCACCGACACCTCGCACCATTAAGGTAACACCAGAAAGACATTATAACCAAATACTCCATTCCATACCACGCCCCACAGACATCACACAGTACAGAAAACACATACACACACACCTAACCCACAAAGCACTGACACGACTCGGTCCGAATGCGGTCCTAGGTGCGAAGCCGCCACCCATTAACAGGTCAGAGATCAGCCTGAGCAGATCGGATCGAGTTAACTTAGCACGATTCCGATGTGGACATCACCCCAACTTACTAACATATAAACAGATTAGACAACTCCATAGACGACACCTGTCACCTGTGCCACGACACACCACAAACAGTTGAACACATTATGACAGACTGTACCGCTCTAGCACAACAACGAACACAACACAACATCACTAGTGCGCTGAACCTCTGGTCCACTCCGAAGAGGGCGATCGGTTACCTGCGTGCCGCCGGCTTGCTCGATCAGGGTGGGCTGATCGGCTAAACAACAACAACAACAACAACAACAACAACCAATTACTAGGTCCGAAGGCCTCAGCACCGCGATAAAACTATAGAAAAGAACGCAGCCCTGAAAATCTTGAGCTTCACATTGTGTCAAGATTTGTGAAGCTTAAGATTTTCATGACTATAGTTTTATTGACCAAATAATTGAACCCCCAATTAATGTCCGTTCAGTTATTTGGTCAATAAAACTATAGAAAAGAACGCAGTCAAGAAAATCTTAAGCTTCACTTTGCCGCCCGTGATAATAATAATAATAATAATCTATAATAAATACTACAATAAGAGAGTTGTCCGTCTGTCCGTCCGTCCGTCCGTCCGTCTATCCTCCCGTCCGTCACACTTTCAGAAATTGTGAGAAAAAATTGTGAGAAAAAAATTCAGAAATTGTATTACGGGCGGAAATGTGAAGCTCAAGATTTTCATGACTGTGTTCTTTTCTGTAGTTTAGCCTGTCTGTTTGTCTGTTTGTGAAATTTATCCCAGGCAGTAATGGGGGAAGGGTGGGGGTGGGGGTAATGGGGGATGGGTGGGGTAATGGGGAGGGGTGGGGGTAATGGGGGAGGGGTGGGGTAATGGGGAGGGGTGGGGGTAATGGGGGAGGGGTTAGCCCCCAAGTTGCATGAATGGGGGTGAGGAGGTTTTGGGAGATACCAGATTCAGAAATGTTGACACAATGTGAAGCTCAAAATTTTCACGGCTGCGTTCTTTTCTGTAGTTTTGCCTGTCTAACCGTCAGCGAAGCGACGGGAACTGTACTAGTCTATATTATAATAAGAGAGCCGTCCGTATGTCCGTCTGTCCGTTTGTCCGTCACACTTTCAGAAATTGTGAGAAAAAATTGTGAGAAAAAAATTCAGAAATTGTATTACGGGCGGCAATGTGAAGCTCAAGATTTTCATGACTGTGTTCTTTTCTGTAGTTTAGCAATGGGGGAAGGGTGGGGGTGGGGGTAATGGGGGATGGGTGGGGGTAATGGGGAGGGGTGGGGGTAATGGGGGAGGGGGTTAGCCCCCAAGTTGTATGAATGGGGGTGAAGAGGTTTTGGGAGATACCAGATTCAGAAATGTTGACACAATGTGAAGCTCAAAATTTTCACGGCTGGGTTCTTTTTTTGTAGTTTAGCCTGTCTAACCGTCAGCGAAGCGGCGGGAACTGTACTAGTAATAATAATATTAGAGGATTTACATTTAATTTCCAATATTCTGAATAGTTTTTTATTTTCATTACTGAGTTTCTTAATAATAATTCTAGATAAGAATTTGCAGCATGCTAAGAATACTGTCTTCATTTTTTCTTCTGCTGACGCGTTTCGTTCATATACTTTGAACATCTTCAGAGCTTTATACATAATTTTAAAGTGAAATGGGTTTATATATTTTTTTATTGTAAATTTGATACAATTTCAAATTAATTTAGGAATATTCGAAAGTTCATTAAATTTTATATTAATTTTCGGTTTTTTCATTTTAATGAAAAAACCGAAAATGTACGCGAAATGTACAGGATATCACGAAATCCCTTCCCAACAAACGAGAATGTACAGACAAACTGCCACTGCCATAAAACGTATTCTCTCTCTCTCTCTCTCTCTCTCTCTCTCTCTCTCGAATACAAGATCGAAAATCAAATCGTTTCGCGTCTCTCCACGAATCGGGACATCTGACACGCCCCAGATTTCAAGGGGCAACCAACCACATCCCTGTGGGGAGGAACCCAGAACCTCTGTTTGGTTGCTATGCAGGCCTACGCGTCAATTTCCGCGCAAAATTCACCGCTAGCCAATAGGATGCTAACGACTGTATTTTGTGGGTTGGTCACAGGCCCCCTTATAAAGGGAGAATTTCGACTCAGAGCCTCAGTTTGTGCATTTTTCGCTTAGTGCTTTATACACCATGAGTCAGTTATCGTTGTACAATTCCCTCGATCTGAGTGAGGATGAAGACATTTATGCCCACACGGTGCTCCATCTCGTCAATGCTATAGATCGGGATGAACTTTTATCTAACCAGAGTGTTACGAAAAATTGTGATGAAATGCTAGAACCGCTCAATGAAGAGGCTGTTGAAATGTAAGTAACCCCTAAGTGTCTAACCTAGCTTTATTCAGTGTTTTCCTATAAAGAAAAATTAATCCTAGGGCTCTTTCTCGTTTTTAACAATATAACCTAACCGTAAAAGACGGCAATAAAAGCGTTTTCAAAAATATTTTTTATTCTCTGTTTCCTTCGGGGTTATTTCAGTATATATATATATATATATATATATATTATATATATATATATATAGGGTGTCCCGTAAGTCCGGCATCATAGGAGAAATTCATATTTTTCTATTTCTACAAACCATAATTCATATTTTTCTCTTTCTACAGGCCATAATGTCCGTGAGCAAGGAAGAACGAATCCAGATAATTCTACTCATAGGAAATCGGAGTCAAAGAGAGGCCGCTGCTGAATTTAACAGGCTGCATCCAGACCGCGAGCCAATAACACAGCGTTGTGTTAGCAGACTTGTTGCAAAGTTTAAGGAAACAGCATCCATAGAAGATAAACCACGCAGTGGACCTTCAAGGAGGTCCACTGACGATGATACAGCTACTGCTATCCTGGCTCATTTTAACAGAAGTCCCAATAAGTCTCTTCGGCGATTGTCCGCCGAGACAGGAGTGTCGAAATGTAGCATCCATCCCATTCTTCAGGCTCACAAATGGCATCCATATAAACTTCAGATCCTACAGAAATTAAGCGAAGAGGATCCCGACCGGCGGATGGAATTTTGTGAATGGGCTACGGAACAATATGCTCGGGATGCCAATTTCCCGTCCACCATTCTGTTCAGTGACGAGGCTGTTTTTTATGGAAATGGTGAGGTAAATCGACAGAACACCCGCTACTGGTCTCAAAACAACCCTCACTGGTATACCTCTTCAAAGGAACAAGGTGCATCTCGGGTGATGGTATGATGTGGCATTTGGAAGGATTGCATCATAGGTCCCCTCTTTTTCGATGAACATATCACTGGAGGCACCTACCTACGTATGCTCAAGGAAGAAGCATTTCCCAGTGTCTTGAACGAAGAAGGAAATTTCCCAACATGGTTCCAGCAAGACGGCGCTCCTGCACATTACAGCACCCAAGTAAGGGAATACCTGTACCAACAATTCCCTGGTCATTGGATAGGACGTCGAGGGCCTGTGGAATGGCCAGCTAGAAGCCCAGATCTCACGCCACTAGAATTTTATCTCTGGGGCCACTTGAAAGCGCTGGTATACGCAGAGAAAATTAGGAGTGTTGAACATTTGCGGCAGCGCATTATTGGGGCATGTAACACCATTACTCCTGACATCATTCACCGTGTGCTTGCTGACTGGGTATCACGTCTGAATTTGTGTATTGAAAACAATGGTGGACATATTGAGCACGTTCTGTAAATAAAAGCTTTTGTTTTGCCTTTTTTAATTATTTTTCCTATGATGCCGGAGTTATGGGACACCCTGTGTGTGTGTGTATATATATATATATATAATAATATATATATGTGTGTGTGTGTGTATATATATGTGTGTATGTATATATATATATATATATATATATATATATATATATATATATATATATATATATGGCGTGTTTTTATTTGTACATTTCTTCTAGGATTTTTAGAAATATAGGATTTTTAGAAATATTAAAACTTACAATAGAAATATTAAAAATATTAAGATTTGGCTCCGGGTTCGAGGCCCGCTGCAGGCAGATGGAGCATAGCACACCCAGCTAATCTTACTTTTGAAAACTGTCAGGATATCTACTTTTGGTTACAATTTTTTGTTACTCTAACGTAAAACTAATCCCATCATGTTTTTAATTATTGTCTGTTTCCAATCTCTGTTTCCTTCGGGGTTATTTCAGTATATATATATATATATATATATATATATGGCGTGTTTTTATTTGTACATTTCTTATAGGATTTTTAGAAATATCAAAACTTACAATAGAAATATTAAAAAATATCAAGATTTGGCTCCGGGTTCGAGCCCCGTTGCAGGTAGATGGAGCATAGTACACCCAGCTAATCTTACTTTTGAAAACTGTCAGGATATCTACTTTTGGTTATAATTTTTTGTTACTCTAACGTAAAACTAATCCCATCATGTTTTTAATTATTGTCTGTTTCCAATCTCTGTTTCTTTCGTGGTTATTTCAGTATATATATATATATATATATATATATGGCGTGTTTTTATTTGTACATTTCTTGTAGGGTTTTTAAATCACCAAAACTTTTATGAATTATCTGCAATTAAATTCGTGGCATTACTCTTTATTTTAATTATTATTATTATAGGACCGAATCGGAGCTAGGCCGTATTATAGCTACTTTTGATGAAAGGGGGATAAATGATATGGCTGCTTCTCCTCCCCGGCCAACCCATTGACCTGGACACAGAAGTCGAAGTATTGGCTCACATCCGGCCAAGCGAGTGCCACGTCATCGAGGAGATAATGTAAGTATTTTTGAGGTTAAGAACAAAACACATTGTATTTTCATTTATTAAATGGCAGAAATCATGTACAAAACGGGGCCAGTATCCGTTAAATAAGTCTTAATGGCTACAGTTACAAATGTAGATACAACTTTACACAATGTAGATATACACCTTACACATTACAGGGTGTGCTAACATATGGGAACCTTTTTTTATCTGTCTGCATACACTTTTATCATTCACCTCTGTGTCGCACAAACCGAATAATTTTTAAAAATTCATAAATCCCTTCCCACGTGACATGTGCATGAGAAATAAAATGCAATACACTTCGCATGTTTCAGTATAATATCCTTGGAAGGATATGGGCTCCAAACAATCTCAGGCACATGTAATTGTGCGATAAACTGTACAATTACGGAATCATTCCAGGGCTGAAATCCGAGTGAATCAAAATAGTACATTCTTTCCGTATTTTTAAAATAGATTGCAAACCAATGAATCCCCTCACCCTCCCATAATGTCGGTGTTAACGATAATCCCGTACCAGTTTCTCGTACTTGGAAGCTCCAATATTTCATTCTTCGCAAACACACCGATAAATTTTGAGCGTGTGAAACGGTCACTTTTCATTACTCTTTGGAGTGTATTCGCGTCCATTTTAAAGGTCTGTGACCACGTTCCTGAAACGATCAACTTTTATTAGTGCCTGTGATTCGAGATACACGAGTACACTTATAAGCGCGTCTATAGACTTGGCAAATTCCAACCTGTCTGAACGTGACTGAGATATGCCCACTCTGCTGTGGACTTAAATGCGTATTTGCGCCAGCAGACAAGTCAGGCGTAACATCAAATGAATAAATGTTAAATTCTTCAACAAATTCTTTCTGTGTTATACCAAAACCAAGTTCGTCACAGGCGCCTGTATTATGAGCCAGACTACTATATGCTCTCGCGCAGAGCTGGAACACAGCGTCTGAGGGTAGTCCGTAATCATGGTCCCTCCCAGAGCGAGGCCGTTTATGTATAGAGTAATATTTTTAAGACCGAAATTCTCGAATTTAAAGGCACTCTTTTTATATTTTCCATTCGTCAAAGCGTGGTCCTGCATTCCACTTAATATCCTTTTAGATAGGACTCCAAGGGCCACGTTTACTAGTTGCCTCGAGGCCAACCCTGCGGGGACCGTGTACAGTTTGATTTGTATCCTGTTAATTGGGTATTTTACTGTGGTGTGTATTAAGTCTTTCTCAATTTCTATTTGTTTCGGGGAACTTAATTTCACTCGGCGTATAAGCAAATACGTTTCCATGATGTGTATCACAACAGGTTTCGCGCCTTCTTCTTGATCAGACCCCCAGATTTATGCAGATCTCAGGAATCGTGCGGGTAAGCTTCAACTTCATATCCACCCCGTTCATAAGCAACTTCTCCTGGAATGTGAAGTCTGTATACAGGCGTCCAAAACATTCATATATCTTTTTTTTAGAATTTTTAAATTTATCCTTTATCCCATTTTCATCTTTAGTGTGGTAATACCCCTTAGCGGTTAAAAAGCTGTCCTTCGCTTCTTTTGAAAAGTTGAGGACATTTTCCAGATAGGCTCATAGGTGGTAATACCCCGTTCCTGCCGAGATGTTAACCTGGTTTAAATACACTTCACACTGGCTGAATATGGAGTGTAAAAAGTTGGTTTCAGGGTAGGCAGAGTAACTATCACCGCAGTCCGTTCCATCAGAATGGGCTATACGCAGTTTAGCGTACATGTGCATGCAGCTCGGGTCACAAAAGTAAGGGCCTGAGCTGGGTATCACGAATTCTATATGGGCACTGGGTGAACTAATTGTGTTTAATGGGTTAATTGTAATAAAGATGCTATGCTAAATAGAGACCTGAGTGGGGGCATATCAAAGAGGGACAGTTCCGATTTACAGCATTGTGAACTACACGGATGGATGAAACGTGCCATGACGAGTCAGAAATAGTGCTACCTCCCTCGACAAGTATTAGTCAACCTATGATTCGTGAGAGTAGTGTCCTCAGCTTATATCAGTTAAAAAAATGATCAGCCATAGATTTCATGCGCTTAGAACACTTCTTTTTTATTTCCTTTTATGTTTAGCACCACGTGATGGTAACCCCTTCTTCCTGGCAGATCTCTTCTTTCCGCCACCACGCATTTTTCCCTTTGCATCTTTGATGATTTCATCCCGTGTACGTTTTAAATGTTTTTTTAGAGCTTCTTTAGGCTTAGTGCCACCCATTATGTCTTCTTCATCTTGGTACTCGTTGAACACTGATTGGTATGTCGAATAGCACCATATAACTTTATGCACAAATTTTGAGAACATCTCTCCCTTTTCTTTAATGATTTTAAGCATAAACACAGTTTTACCACATCCTGTAGGTCCAGATATAATACATGTGGATGGGCTCGTGAACCTGAATTGTTCTACAGAATCCATTTTTAACACGTCACGCCCCTAAGTGGACCATTTACAAAATATTTCAAATTTTGAGTGCTGCTCCTTATATTTTGTTTTCTTCTTCCACAGAACCGTGAATGACGACGATATACAGTATTAAAATCTGTTTTCACGTACTGACGCGCCCATTCAACACGCTGCTTCTTGTACCTGGGTGTTAATGGTGACTGAATCGTAGGTTTACACGTCTTGCCAATTGTTTGGAGGATTCCACATCGAGATGTTCTTGGTACATTATGTATGCCAGCCTGCTCAAAAACCTCTTTACTTGAGGACAATGGATGCTTTGCAATTTGCGCTTGATTACAGATATCTGCCGCCTGGTCACTTTTCTTATAGCTCCTTTATCACTTCGCTGCCTCAGTTTGGTACCCTCCGCTACAAACTTGTTTACAGTTCGATAAGCTCTGCCAAACTGCTTCGCAATTTTAATAGATTTTATATTTTCATCGATAACTTGACTATTTTTCTTTTCTCAGTTAGTATTAAATCCTTCTTCTTACCCATTTTCACCATTTAGATCTGTAAATAGAATACTTGCTTAATAATTCGGAACACAATATTTTACATATTTTTCAGTAAAATGAGATAATTATTTTAATTATCAAAATATTTTATGGGGAAAAACTTTTGGAAATATTGGAGAAAATGTAATGTGCTTAATAAATGCGAACGCAGTGTAGTTGTGGAGGTGAAGAAGTCCTGAAGATCTTTTGCAACGACGTCTCTTGCGACGGCCAACACACGAAGGCTGGGCTCGAGGGATCCTTCCACAGAGTTCATGTTAGAGACCATCTTGAGTTTGTCAGCATCTGCAACATCGTCGTCGAGGAGAGCGAGACCGACTGTAACTTCAGACAAGTACCATAGATGCCGACTCATCGCCTTCGTGCCGGCTTCCTTGATGATGGATCCTCATGTTCCGCGAGTTCCTTGAGCAGCGTGAGGTCCATTCGTGCTGCTGCGGAAGCTGTCTTGGCTGTGAACCAGACGCGTAGGTAATGTTTTACGACGAAAATGCAGAAATCTCCGAGCTTTTCCCAGAGAAGTCCCATGCGGTTCGGGCCACGAGAGGAAGAAGGACGTTGCGGCCGCAAGAGTCTAACAAACTCCTCCTTGAACATCCAAATCTTCAGGGTTTCCCCAACAACCAGATTTCACCAGCTAGCTTCTTCACTTGCTTAGCACCTTTCGTCGCCATTTTCATTAAGCAAACCACCTGTGGAAGAAAAGAAACCAACAATTAATAGAGAGCCTCATATAGAAAACCTTAACCCCATGTATTCCAGGGTATTTTAACGAAAAGAACAGCCGAGGTGGGGCCATATGACATATATACTGATAAACCAGATCATATGGCCCCACCCCCGGTATAAATAAGGTTATTAATTGACTGTGCGCGACCCCTAAACATTGATATATTGAACTGATTTTTATACTGCCAGGTTTTCTCATTATGTGGATCAAAATTGCAAGCGAGCGAACGCGTGTGACAATTCATGTTTCTTGACGCACCCTAATCTCCATACTGGGTTTAGCAGTGCAAAAGCACCTGCAGCCTTAGTCAAGCTTCTTCTAACATCCTGCTCCGTTCCTCCATCCTTTCCTACTACACTACCCAAGTAGTCAAACTCGTCAACCTCTCCCAGCTTAACCAGGGCCGGATTAAGCATTGTTAGGGCCGGGGGCAATGAATATTTTTGGGCCGGTGTCAATAGAAAAACACTAGAAAAACACAATTTTTTACCTGATACATCATACATGAGTGATGTGATCAGCTGACTGGGATCAACAGAAAACGAAACAAAAACAAAGATGTGATTACAGAAAATGTATACTTTGTTCACATAAATGGGATACTAAACTAGGTTTTGTAGAAGCGGAATCTAGAATTTCTTTTTCTTCCTCACGGTCGACCAATTATTTCAACAGTAGATTATAGCGTTTACATTGTTTCTTGGGGTCGGTCAGCATCTTGGGTCCGGTCAGCATCTGGGTCCGGGGGCAAATGCCCCCTTTGCCTCCATTATAATCCGCTACTGTCCATACCATACATTATGAAAGGTAAGAAATTGTGATTTCACACGTTTTGGGTCTATTATTATTATTTACTGCAGACGACCATACGATATTGGCCACAGCTGATTAAATCTAGCGAAATTGGCAACTCGTGCAGCAAATTAACAAAAATTGTTCTCAAATAATTTTGTGCTGGCCCCCTGGATGGATAGTGATTCATAGTTAATCCTATCGGTGCAATGAGAGAAATTAAATTTTAAAAATGTAGGTCTTTAGGCCCCGTGCTGACATTTTTACTAGTGACCACGTAAGATATTGCTGTATCTGTCAATATGTTGCTTACATTATGACGATGGACAGTTGTGGTAATACAAATTTCCTGAAAGCTATTAATATTTTTTACTAGTTTATTTGTTAAGTGCGCTACTTTTTATTCAGGCTTTACTCTTGGCCTATCTAAATTTTAGGCCTACTTCATTTTTTTATTTCGCAGTCCTCTGAGTCGAGCCTACTTAGTATTTGTTCAACCAAAATCACATCTAAATATTTTATGCAAACCAAACTCTTCCTTTTTCTTTCCTAGGCACTGTAACAAAGGCTTCCTATAAAAATGAATTTACTCATTAAAAAGTATATTAAACAGACTTAAGAGGTTGTGCAAACTTCATTAATCCCTGATAAGTTCTCCTACATGAATTAAAAGGCTAGGTAGGGTTAGACATCGAATCAAGAAGCAGAGCTGTAGACAACTTTTTTAGTTCATGGGTGCTTTCCTTTTTTCAGAGGTTAAAACCTCTAGTAGGGGCCAAGAACTAAGGAATATTAAAGGGTGGATAATAGAACTTTTATTCTGGATGAATGAAACTAACACACATGAAAAACTGACTGAATACTCACAGCTTAGGCTACGTTGAAGATGGAACATCTATGCTAAAGATGAACCAGCCTAGCTATGTCTCCATAAACTGGACTTCCATACTTTATTGTTAAACAATTACAGCGGAAATGTCAGCTTATTTAGCCTAAATTTAATAACCGAAGGGAAATTTATGAACTTCTTACCTTGAAATGATATAAAATCTTAAATTTAATTTTTGACGCCTATGATGAACTTTTTATTCCTGCTTTTTCTTCTCCCTTTCGGCCTTCTTATCGCGAATTTTTTTCTTTCTTCCAAAAAAACATGTAGCCATTTCTACTTGTGGTCTTTTTTCTTTTCAACCTGTATTAAGATGGAAGCTGAATAAATTCGTCTGATATGAACAAGGAAAATAGCTACAAACTATGCTTTTCCATTACAACTTTTAGGGATATGTACCAATATATATATGTGTGTATATATATATATATATATATATATATAGAGAGAGAGAGAGAGAGAGAGAGAGAGAGAGAGAGAGATGTACAGTCAGATAGACATATGTATCGTTGACACTCGGAACTGAAAAATACAGGTGCATGATTCTAAGAAACAAAACAGAAATCGTGATGAGATTTGTACGAGCTTTTGTCAGTCTTTAGAAACGTGTATTGTTTGTTAAACAAAAAGGAGGTTCCAGCTTTGCTTACAACTTTTAGTTTGATTAGCTTATCGTAAATCAACAGAAGACAGAAGTGTCAGAAATATAATATTGTATCAAGATTTGAAAAATACCTGTTCTAAATTTTCCTTCCTGCCAGAAATTCTTATCATGACGTGGACCCTTGGGAGCAATCGCGAAGACAATAGCGCCTGGACATTTGGAAAACATTGTTCCCTTTTATAATACATTTAAAAAAATATAAAAATAAGTTACAGATCTAAAACTTTACTTTAAAAACTTCATAAACTATATGAAGATACATATTTTCAAGATTTTCAAAATTGAAATATATATATATACACACACACACACACACATATATATATATATATAATATATATATATATATATATATATATATATATATATTGTGTGTGTGTGTGTGTGTGTGTATGTGTGTGTCCCGTGGATTTTTCTTTCCGTAAGAGTTGTTGGTTTATTTTTTTATTCTTTCTTTTTTCCTTACACGATTTGATCATTTATTTTATTTTTTTATTTTTCCCCGTAGAGAGTGTTTACACGAATTTTAGATTAACTTTTTTCCGTACGAATTGTTCGTTTATTTTTTATTTCGTGCGAGTTGTTTTATCCTCACCTTAGACCTATGATAGGGATTTATTTTCCGTGCGAATTGATCATTTATTTTTTATTTCGCACGAATTGTTTTATCCTCACCTTAGACGCAGTTAATATTAGGGATTTATTTTCCGTACGAGTTGTTCGTTTATTTCGTACGAGATGTTTATCCTCATTTAAGTTGTGTATATATATAATGTTATAATGTTATAATGTTTCAGACAACAAAGACCCTAGGATCCACTCATGGCTGGTCTACCTAACTGTGTCCGTAATCGTGTATTGTGTATGTCCTCCGTGGTGGCGGAGGGGACCTACAATTTTACGTGGGTTCCGAACCACAAGAACATAAGAAATTTATGTAAAAACTGCCGGTAAATTGGCAACGACCAATTTTTACGAAACTAAATAATTATCAATTTAAAACTAATTAATTAATTATCGATTTAAAACTAAAGATAGAATCTCTGGATCCAGAGGATCAAGTCATAATAGACTACTATCCACAAATGTTACACTCTATATCTTTTAATAACGGACATGCAAATATATCAGATCCAAAGAATCCAGTCAATTTCATTACGGTATCCATCAAGTCACGGTCCATATCGATTGCGGACCAAGTCAAAATTTACAACCATATACATTACAATATATACACTTACGAGGAAAAGTGTAGGTGTGGCTGTAAAGACTGTACAGTAATGTAGAAATGTGTGTGCACCCATTATGGGTCTCCCATTTAAAGGTGTTTGTGGGGCAAGTGAAGATCATGAGTTTTTCAATACCTCACAGTACTATGGGGGGCACCGCTCGGCAGAGGAATCTCTTTAATTGGGGTGTGTAAGGACAGAGAGTATCCCCTAACCCAAGACGCTGCCTCCCTATATCCCACAACACTTGTGTTGAGCTGTGGGATCTATCCCCACAAAGCCTTAATTTTACTACCTTAAACTATACCCTTTCTATCAACATGCGCGTCTAATCGATTTTTAAACATGTTTATAGACGTGCTACTAATTACTTCTACCGGCAAACTATTCCAGCTATTTACTATTCTATGCGTAAAAAAGTTTTTCGAAACTGCTGTCTCGAACCTTCTACTTGTCAACTTACACCCGTTATTTCTAGTCCTATTATATTGAGATATTTCGGAAAAGCTATCTCTATCTACGTTATCAAACCCATTCATAATTTTGAAAACCTGGATTAGATCACCCCTTAACCTCCTAGTCTCGAGAGTAGTCAATTTTAACTCCTTAAGCCTATCCTCGTACGACTTTGACCTAAGAGACGGAATCATCTTAGTTGCTCGTCTTTGAACTCTTTCGATTTTGTCTATATCTTTGCGCATATGCGGATTCCAAAATTGGACCGCGTACTCCAAATGGGGTCTAACTAATGATTTAAAGAGGAACTATAATATCGCGCGATTTGTACTCAAAATTTCGAGCTATAAAACCTAATACTTTGTTCGCCTTATTGACCGCTGCTGTACTTTGTTTCGCTACTTTTAAATCACCAGTGACAATAACTCCTAAATCTTTTTCCTGCTCTACGCTTGTTAAATGTTTCCCTGACATACTATACGCAAAATTACCGTTACGCGAACCTATATGCAAAATTTTGCACTTATCCACGTTAAATCTCATTTGCCATGTGACTGACCAATCAACGATTTTATTCAGATCTTCCTGAATTTTACCTCTATCTTCGTCATTAATCGCCCTACCACCCAGCTTCGTGTCATCAGCAAACTTTGAAACTGTACTGACTAGGCCGACATCTAAATCGTTAATATATATAAGAAAAAGCAAGGGGCCCAATACAGAACCCTGAGGAACGCCACTCGCTCCATTAGCCCAACACGACTCCGCTCCATCAACGACCACCCTCTGTTTCCTGCCTCGCAACCACTCTTCTAGCCAATTTATTACTACACCCCTGATTCCATGAGCCTTAGTTTTTTCAATCAGTCTTTTGTGCGGCACGGTGTCAAACGCTTTTTGAAAATCGAAATACACTACATCAACCGCCCGATGTCTATCGTAAACGTCAACCACGCTTTGGAAAAATTCTAAAAGATTAGTTAAGCAAGATTTGTTTCGCCTAAAACCGTGCTGCGTATTTCTAACCAGATTATGCACTTCTAAGTGTTCGACTATACGATCCCTAATTATTGATTCCAGTAGCTTACCTACAACAGACGTTAAACTGATTGGCCTATAATTTCCCGCCGCACCTTTATCGCCTTTCTTAAAGATAGGTGTTACGTTTGCTAACTTGAAATTATCTGGTACGCACCCCTCAGAAATAGACGCATTAAAAATCTTTGTTAGCGGCACAACAATGCTATCTTTTAATTCTTTTAGTTGTATGGGATATATGGAATCCGGACCCGGTGATTTACGCGTTTTCATTTTATCAATATAGCGCATTACTTCCCCTTCACTAACGACAATATTATCCAAAATTACCATTATCAAAAGGTATTATGTCTATGACCGTAGGGATATTCGTTACATCTTCTATAGTAAAAACTGACGTAAAAAATTCGTTTAGCAAGGTAGCCATTTCCTTGTTTTCAGAGACTAGATCTCCATTTACATTTTTCAATGGACCCAAGACAATTTTTACTGGATTTCTATTATTGACGTATTGAAAGAATCGTTTGGGGTTTTCTTTACCGTCACGAGCTATGGAGATTTCAAATTCGCGCTTGGACTTTTTTATTACGCTTTTGGCTTCACGCCTCAGAGATATGTAGTTGTTTCGTAACAACAAATTGTCTTTATCGCACTTATGTTGCCTATAAGCCCTATCTCTACTCTTTATAATGTCTCCTACTCTAGAAGTAAACCACAAGGGCTTGTTGTTTACTTTCGCACGCTTAATTTTGTACGGTACACATTCCTCATTTATAGTCCTAAATACCGTTACGAACGATTCCCACATTAGTTTTGCGTTGGAGTTCCCCATTACGTTTTCCCAATTGACGTGTGAAAATTTATTTCGAAATTTACTAAAGTCTGCGTGCTGGAAGTTAGGAATTTTAGTCGAGTTAGTTGGTTTCGAGTGACTTACTGAGAGGACAAACTCTACCATATTGTGATCGCTATTGCTCAACGGTTCTATTACTTGAAGATCAGTAATTAGCAGTGGCGACTCGTGGTATAAATGTATGGGGGTACGATTTCATAAAATTGTACACAACACGGACTCACAATAGGCTAGCGCGAATCCAACTGCCGCTCACAAGAGTACTTGTATTAACATATGCGGCTATGCCAGACGTACAATTCTAGTTAATTACAAATAAGTAATAATTTCAATAAAATACATATAAATGGTTATATCATTATTACTGAAGTACTATTAATAAAAATAAAGTTGTTATTATAAAAAAATTCGCGATTGTACTTATATTTTCATTACAACAGTAAAATATAATTTATATTTACTTGAGCGAAAAATCTATCGCTCCATTCGGCTGCAATATTATTTTGTATTCAAAGTACGCTGTTTGAAGCTATGCTATAAGTTTAGAATATATGTACTGTATGAAGGCTTACTCAAAATGCCTCATGAATCATGATATGCCACATGAATTTTTAAAATATATTTCAAGAATATTTATTTTAATATCTTAAAATTAGTATATTTTTTATCTGTTAAATTAATATTTATCGTTTCAAGCAAGGGGAGCGACCGCTCCATCGCTCCTATACGCCAGTCGCCACTGGTAATTAGCCTATCATCCGTAGTTATTACTAAATCTAAAATACTGTCCAACCTCGTAGGTTCCCCAACCTTTTGAATAAGAAAGCTATCCTCGAGAAAATTAACTAAACGATTACCTTCGCGTCTCCCTGCATTGTATCGTAATTCACGTTGGCGCAATTAAAGTCACCCATAACTAAAGCCTGCTCACTACCGATTATTCTCTTTAGTTCACGATATAACGCTTCGTCCGTATCAGCTGTTTGATTTGGGGGCCTATATATAACCGCAACAAGAAGTTTGAAATCGTTCAATTTAAGTTCTGCTTTAGTCGAATCTATCGGTTCTGGAATTGAGTGCTTTACTTCTATAACGTTCGCAATATTATCTTTGATATACAACATAACACCGCCTCCTCGCCTACCTATTCTGTTTTTAACAAAAAGTCTATAACCTTTAATTTGATACTCCCCTACAAAGTCACGTGTTTCAGTGCTAAGCCACGATTCATTTATCGCAATTAATCATAGTCTTTACAAGCAATTAAAGAAAAAAATTCGTTTATTTTATTTCGTAGGCTACGAGCATTTAAGGATAGAACCTTCAAATTGTTTGTAATTGCGACACGTTCGCGAGCGCGGGAAATTGGAATTTACGCTGACCGTTCGGCTTACGGCAGCCTGAAAAGAAGAGACAGTATTATGAAATAGTCTTCCTAAACGCGCAGCTCCACGTCATTAAGATGAAGTCCATCTCCGAGGAACAAGTCCCTCCTGCCACAGAAACTGTTCCAAAAATTCTCAAAATGCACTCCTTCCTGTTGGCAAAGAGACTTTAGGTTATTGTTAATATAGGTCGCCTTGCTGTGGAAATCGTTACGATGGATAATTCGAGGAAGTATACCTGTTAAAACAATCTTATTAGTTTTTTCCTTTAATCGCTCTAGTAAGTCCCTGTACCTAGCCAGCAGTTCTTCCGATCCAGAATTTAAAACGTTATTAGTACCGACATGAATAACATACGTTGTGTCCTCGGAGGTACCATCTGTAAATTGGTCAATACTATTAGTTATATCCTCTACCCTTGCACCAGGGTAGCAGTAACGGTGCCTACGACGAGGGTTTCTCCCACAGAATTCCTCGAGCTGTCCTCGAACAATGGAATCGCCAACGAGTCGTATTTCCGGTTCATCATCATCTTCAAAACCTAAAACAGAAAACTTATTGTTTGTTATTACTGTTAGACATGTCTTAGGTTTTTTCAATGGGGCTCCATTACGTACTCGAACGAAGGGTTGGGAACTAGGAGAAGAGAGAGGGCTATTAATACTATTTATATTATTAATAGAAACTGAGGCAGGAGGGGTCGCAACTGGAGTCTCAAGGGATTCTAATTTTGCCGTCAGGAGCATCACCCTTTCTTCAAGGCTTACTCTGGCCTCCTTCTCACGTTCTAACTCGTTCCTCAGCACTTCTAAGTTTGAGCACCACCTGCAAACTAACTGTTCATTATTATTAGCCATTGTAAACGCGTATATATATATGTATATTAGGGTGGAGCGAAAAATACTTTTTTTCTAGGATGAAGTTCTAATAGGGATTAAAAGTTGCATTTAGTGGACGATATATATCTGCCAAAATATGAGTTCATTTGTTTAATATTTTCAGCTGCCACCAGGGGGCTAAATTTAACACAATTTTGGGTAAAAAGGAAAAAATGCTTCTATTTTAGGTTTATCAAACTATTATAAAATTTTATCTTAGAATTATCTAATAGTTTGATTAAGATTCTTAAATGATAAGAATTCGTTTTGTAAAAATGCCTTTTCATATGCTTAATATCTTCAGCTGCCACAAGAGGGCTGAAGTTAACTTAAAAATGACAATTAAGTATGATTCTGTATTTACTTGAAAAAGGGAACAGTAATAAATTAGGATGTCTCTCCTCCTTTATACTGGCTTGAGACAGTTAAGAAACGTTATTTCGTGCCTTAGCGGAGTTACCACCCTTTCCCCAACCAACCTCCCTCTAGAAAGGGTTCTTGCTGAAGACTATTTAGTAATTTGCTTTTGTGTCAAATTTTGGCTGTTTTTTCCTTGATTCTAATGTAGCACGAATCCAACCGTCTCTGTTTGTAGGTCCGCAGACTGATCCAGCAGCGTCTGTAACGAGCTTGACGCATCTCTCTACGGCTTGTGTATGACATGGAAACTGAAATAATTCTGAATGAAGAGTAGTACCATGTTTGATGCATGATTCAATATCATCAAGAGAAACTCCTTTGGTTATCGGTGGTTCTGCTATCTGAAAATCTTGCCACATAATGAGATCTCTATAGACTTTGGCATAAAAATTTATTTCTGGCACCTTAAAATACCTGATAACATCTGTTTCTTGAATGCATGCCCTTGCTTTTATGATACGCCTAAATCCCAACTGACGCACATGCTCCCTTTCATCAGCTATCATTGCAATGAGAATGTTTTCTTGATTTGCGTAATATGCATTTCGCTGAATGACTGAGTCATGTACTCTCCTAAGCTCTTCACGGAGATACCGGCTTCTTGCAATCATATGCCACATATGTTTAGCACCATATTGGCATAATGGTTTACGCTTTATCTGAAACCACATTGGTGTGTATACCCTAACAATGAAAGTAGCTAATTCTTGTAAATTGCCTGAATGATTCTCTGTGCTTGCATATAACCGCAGAGTCCTGTTTGCTGTGGTGAGCCACCTTGAATGTGATATATTGCCTGGACTCTTATGACTAAGACTCTTTGAGAATGTTCCACTTGATATAGCCTTGTGAATTTCAAGAAGGTATTTCTGGTCGGTACTTATGTCATCTACATCAACTTCACACATGTCCTCTTGAATTTCAATGGGTTTGAAGTTAACTATGGGAAGCTTTTCACAGTCTGAAAGTGCTCGGCCAATTTCTCCTGAAAATGCTCTTGGTCCAGTAGTGGTACCATCCAAGTGATGAAACAGATGGCGCAATGGAAGTTCATTAAGGTGTAAAAGGCATATCAGCCACTGCAATGGCTTATTAAAGGCTTCTTCCAGTAATCTTATTGTGCCTCCAATACTACCAGTGTTAACCACTGTCGAATCACAGCCAACTGCAACGATGTTCCCTATATCAACATTCCTTTCTTTCAAGCAATTCACTAGCGCTGTGCAAATGTATTTAGCTTTGCCACTGGAAGGTGTCACATGTACAAAGTACAGAGAGTGTGGTTCAGATATTATGCTGATATGCTCTTCGCGTTTGGTTCTTTGGTGGTTAGAGCCATCACTCTCCTGGACTTGAATCATTGTTTTATCCTTTCTGCCATCAAAGTATAATCCCCGCATGGTTTTTGGCTCTCCTATCTGTTGTAGTTCCTTTCTCTGTTTTTGTCTTTCACGTCTTAGCTTACTTCTGTCTATAATATTCCCTTTGTCTTCGGGAGTAACAATTTTAAGATCTGCCAATACTGCAGAAGCAATAGCAGCCCCAGCTCTGTCCGACATTTTAAATCTATCACAAGTAATTGCTAATGAAGGCAGTGGCTCACGCATCTGTTGTTCTGATATTACATATTGAGTCGAGGTTGTATCTTCCTCATTATCTTCAGATATCTCTTCTAGTTGTTGAAGTTCACTTGTCTCTGTTTCGATTTGTAAGTTGGACGTATTGGTTATAGCAGCACTAGTTGTTTGTGAGGATTCCAGACGTGCTTTTTCCATTTCCTTTCGATGTTCTCTTGCTTGTAATCGTCTTGTGTGTGCTATGTCAATGCTTCCTATCACCATTATTCTGCGTGTTCGTTGGTCATTTAAAAAATCCTGCTCTTTTGGAGGGACTTTCTTTCTCTTTTCACATGAGCATCTCCTAAACTCCTTACATTTGCAGGTGCAGATGTCAAACAAAGTGCAGTTTGAAGAGTTTTCAAATTCTTCAAGCTGATTTTTGTACTTAGGCTGATCCTTGCGTGACTTGTATGGCTTTAATAAGGACCTGTATTTATCATGGTACACTCGCATCATCTGTAAAACGCGTGTATGTGAAACTATTGGCAAAGAGGCCTTCTTCCAAATATTTTCTACCTTTTTGGAAACTGCCTCTGCTATTTCAGAAAATGAAGGCTCCTTGTTATTCATCTGCTCCTTCACTAAATGTTTTGTGAACAGGTAATCTTTCATAATGCAGTTATAAGTTGGTAGTTGCATATCACTCATCTCACAAGGTACTTCAAATATGTCACACTTCATATGTTCTCTAGTGAAATGTTTATATTTAGTATTTGATGCCATAATATTTTTAAGAAAAATTCACAATCACAAAATATCCTGTAACATCAAAACATTATATAATTAATATATATAATATATTTTATAAGTATATTAATATATTACATAAATATATAATATATTATATAAATAAATTAAAATTATATAATACATTATAACAAGCATTTTATAATAAAATCAATATTATCTCTATATAAATCACTAAAATAAAGTTTTATAATATTCCGATCATATTAAAAAACTCTCCGATCAACTGAGCGACTAGGCCTACTACCTAAGAAGACAAGTGTTAACACACTGTTCTAATGACTCACAGAAAGAAATTCCTTCACACCAAAACCCTCCCCCACAACCCTCCCCCACACATTCAGTGTAGTCTCAACATGACTCAGTTACTCTAAATTGTGTTAACTTCAGCTCTCTTGTGGCAGCTGAAGATATTAAGCATATGAAAAGGCATTTTTACAAAACGAATTTCTATCATTTAAGAATCTTAATCAAACTATTAGATAATTCTATGATAAAAGTTTATAATAGTTTGACAAACCTAAAATAGAAGCATTTTTTTCCTTTTTACACAAAATTGTGTTAACTTTAGCCCCCTGGTGGCAGCTGAAAATTTTAAAAAAATGAACTCATATTTTGGCAGGCATATTTGGTCCACTAAATGCAACTTTTAATCACTATTAGAACTTCATACTAGAAAAAAAGTATTTTTCGCTCCACCCTAATTGTATATATATACATATATATGTATATAATCTATATAAATATATGTATAATATATATATATATATATATATATATATATATATATATATTATATATATATATATATATATATCTAATATATTATATATATATTTCCTGTGAAAAAAATTTCGAATTCTTAAAGATTCCATGCATTCCATTTATCCGGTCCTGCCGCTGAATGTGTTTTTAGTTTTCCTATGGCTTGTGTAATATCTGTCGTAAAGTCGAAATCCGTGATACTGTCCCCTTGTGGTTCTTTTTCAAAGAACGCGCTTCTATCACATATCAATTTGTCAGTTTTTAGGATACTGAAAGATGATTCGTACTGAGCTCTTAATATTTCAGATACTTCTGTTAGATCATCAAATAAAGCACTGTTATCATTTTTTAAAGGTCCGATAGTCGCATGGTTTTTCGACTTTCTTTTTGCGAAATTATAGAAATACTTTGAGTTAGCCTTTATCGCTTCTATAGCGTCCTCTTTTTTCTGTATGCTTCTCGATTAGTTCCTGTATGACGACATCGATACTTTGCAGTTTATCATTTCATATTTTTCTGATGTTATCTTTACAATTACAGTTAAAATTACTTATATATATATATATATATATATATATATATATATATATATATATATAAATTATATATAATATATATATATATATATATATATATATATATATTTGTGTGTGTGTGTGTGTGTGTGTGTGTGTGTGTCCTGTGCGAATTGTTCTCTGGCAAGAACGTTTCGAGTTATTGTGTGTTAGACACGCCTTAGTCCTACTTAAAAACTGGTAAGTTTTTACACGATTTTTAGATTAACTTTTTTCCGTACGAATTGTTCGTTTATTATTTATTTCGTACGAATTGTTTTACCCACCTTAGATCTACGGGGAGTTAGTAGAGGTTTATTTTTTCTTTCTTTTTTGAATTGAAATTTTTCCCCGTATGAATTGTTCATTTATTTTTTCTTTTCTCCGTATGAATTGTTCGTTTATTTTTTCTTTATTTTTAGAATTGTTCATTTATTTATTTTTCTTTCTTTTTCCGTACGAAGTGCTCAGTGATTTAATTATTTTCTTTTTTCTTTACATGAATTGTTCATTTATTTATTTTTCTTTCTTTTTCCCCGTAGGGAGTGCTTACACGAATTTTAGATTAACTTTTTTCCGTACGAATTGTTCATTTATTTTTTATTTCGTACGAATTGTTCATTTATTTTGTATTTTTAATTTTTCCGTACGAAGTGTTCGGTGATTTAATTATTTTCTTTTTTCGTACGAATTGTTCATTTTTCTATTTTTATTTTTCCGTAAAAAGTGTTCATTTATTTATTTATTTTTCTTTTTCCCCGTTCGAATTGTTCATTTACTTTTTACTTTTTCCTTACACGAATTGTTCATTTATTTATTTTTCTCTTTCTTTTTCCCCGTAGGGAGTGCTTACACGAATTTTAGATTAATTTTTTCCGTACGACTTGTTCGTTGATTTTTTATTTCGTACAAGTTGTTTTAACATCCGTCTTAGGCCTACGGTAGGGATTTATTTTCTGTACGAATTGTTCATTTTATTTTTATTTTTTCATTACACGAATTGTTCATTTATTTATTTTTCTCTTTCGCTGTACTAATATGTTTATACGTTTCGTATATTTTCAATATAATTAATATAACTATATACTTTCCTGTACAATTATATAATTTGTTTGGTTTCTAAAGCGGATTTCGGAATAATTAATTAATTGCTTATTGTCAAATCGAACTTCTAAGCCAACTGGTGGATGAATATATGGTTTAATTAAATAATTATTGCTATCCGGCAACTCAGCCTTCTCAGCCAACTGGCTGATTAATATATGTTTTAATTTAATAAATAAAGAAATCTGGCAACTCAACCTTCTAAGCAACTGGCTGATTAATATATGGAATAAGTAAACAGATATTGCTATCTGGCAACTCAGCCTTCTAAGCCAACTGGCTGATTAGGGGACCTACAAGAGAGCGCCGTGGAGGCTGAAGATCTCATATGCGCTTGGCTCTCGCCAAGCGAAGACTCCTCCTCTTTCTCTCACTCTCTCTCTCTCTTAGGTTAGGTATGCCCCTTTAGGGGGTGAGGCCGTCCCACCTTCTCCCCCAAAGAGGTCCCCCCCCCTCTTCCTTAGGTTAGGTATGCCCCTTTGGGGAGTGAGGCCGTCCCACCTTCTCCCCAAAAGAGGTTCTTCCCCTTGCAACGAAGGAGTATGTGGGTGCCTTGCAACAAAGGGGGTGGGGGTGACTTGCAACAACGGGGGAAGGTGTTGGCACCAAGGGGGTGGGGTGGCACTCTTGCAAAATTATGCAGTTGCTTTGCACTCGACCATTTTGCGGTTATACTACTTACGGGCACCAAAACTGAACGGCATATTCTAAAGGAGGCCTGACTAGGGACTTGTAAAGGGGCAATATAATATTCTTCGATTTAAATTCGAAATTACGCGCTATGAAACCTAACATAATAGCTTTTGCGCAAGACTCCAGGCACTGGTTCCTAACTTTCAAATCCTTAGATACGCTTACGCCTAAATCTACTTCCTCGTCAACGCTCGCTAATTGTCTATTGTCCATCGTGTACGTGTAATTATTGTTACGAGAACCTATATGAAAAACTTTACATTTGTCTACGTTAAATTGCATCTGCCACTTATCCGTCCACTCCATAATCCTATTTACGTCATCTTGGAGCCTATTTCTATCGTCCATGTTAACAATTTTACCGCCTATTTTAGTATCGTCCGCGAATTTTGACACGTTACTAGTCAAGCGTATATCTATGTCGTTAATGTAGATTACGAATAGCAATGGGCCTAACACTGAACCCTGTGGGACACTGCTACCCACATCCAACCACCATGATTCACTACCATTAACAATGACCCTCTATTTCCTAGCGCGAAGCCATTCTTCTAACCAGTTAGCTACCTGACCGCGTATACAGTGCGCTTTAACCTTCGCAATTAATCTTCTCTGCGGAACTGTATCGAACGCTTTTTTTAAATCTAAATAAATAACGTCAGCCGCTCTATGCCTATCATATTCGCACACTATTTCATTATAAAACTTTAACAAGTTAGTTAAACAAGATCTATGGCGTCGAAACCCATGCTAACTACCATTAATCAAATCGCGACTTTTTAAGTGATCGATGATACGCTCCCTAACTATGGATTCCAAAAGTTTACCGACAATTGACGTTAAGCTATTAGGCCTATAATTGCTAGCTACTGTGCGGTCGCCTTTTTTAAAAATAGGCGTAACGTTAGCTAATATGAAGTATTCAGGAATAATCCCCGCTTCCAGTGACTTATTAAAAATCTTCGTTAAGGGGCCTACGATAACGTCTTTCAATTTTTACAATGTCTAGGATAAAGCGCGTCAGGGCCTGGAACCTTGCTCACTTTTAGCCTATCGATATAATGCGCAATCTCACCCTCGTAAACAGTTATTTCATTCAAAATAGTCTCACTACTAAATGGAACGATATCGTCCACGTCGAGGACATTATTTACGTCTTCTACGGTAAAAATTGTCGCAAAAAAGTTGTTAAAAATACCCGCCATCGCCTGAGCGTCAAAAGCCAGAGCGCCGTTAACGTCCACTAGAGGGCCTATGTTATCTTTTATTGGCTTACGATTATTTTCGTAGTCAAAAAACTTTTTTGGATTATGTTTACTATCCGCAGCTATAAGTATCTCTAAATTACGCTTTGCATTCCTAACAGATCTTTTAACCTGACGTCTAAGCTCGACATATCTATTAAAGTTAGCTACCGTGCCATTGCGCTTATTAAGTCTGTACGCTCTGTTACACTCGTTTATGAACTCGCCTATTTCCCTAGTCCACCACTTGGGCCTACCATGATTTCTAGCGCGCTTGGGCCTACGAGGAATAAACTCCCTTTCGATATTCATAAAACTTTCTTTAAACGCCTTCCAATGAAAATTTGCGTCATTACCCATAAATAAATTATCCTAGTCCACTACTCTCATCCTGTCCGCAAAACTATCAAAATTAGCCCTACGAAAATCGAGGACTTCTATTATGTTACTATCCTCACTGTTTTCGGGTCTTTTGCGTTTGAGGGCTAGCAGCGAATTTTAATGAAAATCGGTATACTAATGTAGTTTTGGTCACTGATTTCAAAAATAACTTTTTTTTTTGGAGAAATGAAAAACAAACATCTTAGAGCACTTTAAATAATTAATATTTGTTTTAACTAGCTTAAACTAGTTACAGAGGATTGTGTTAAATTTAGCCAGAGTCACAAACTGCTACTGTTTAAGAAAAAGTGCTCTAAGTGTGAGAAAGTGTGTTCCTTTGATAAAAATACCCAGTTCTTTCGTTGCTAAAAGCGTCGGTCAAACGGTAAAAAGTGCAACTTTTACGAATAATACGTTTTTTGAAGGATCCCTGCAGATCTGTAAAAGTAGCAGAAAAAAATCAAGAATTAATGCCCAGTTAGGTCAATTGAATGCCGGGTTAGGTCAATTGAATGCCCGGTTAGGTCAACTGTACGCCCTTGACGATTGGTTAGGTTAAGTCATGATATTTTCGTTAAAAACATATTAATTATTTAAAGTGCTCAAACATGTTTGTTTTTCATTTCTCCAAAAAAAGAGTTATTTTTTAAATCAGTAACCAAAACTACATTAGTATACCTGATTTTCATTAAAATTCGCTGCTAGCCCCAAACAGAAAAGATCCCTGTTTTCTATCAATAGCTTAAACCTAATAATTTGGTGATCACGATCCAAAGGATGTATATAAACAAGAACATAATGACTTGAATCTTCTGAGTTCTGAGAGTCCGACTTGCTGACAAGAATGTACCATTACACAAACTACCCCTATCAGAACCCAGCTTTCGTCAACACTTTAAGAGAGCATCATTTCAGACCCACATTTGGATGATGGCTCACGTTGCTAAACCAGATATGTCTTCACCAGATGGAAATGGGTGGCAAAGAGAGAGTGATGAATTAAAGTTGAAGTTATTTGATGGACCAACAACTGCAGAAGTATTAGATGAACTACTGTGCTCATGCCGTGGACGTAGACAATGTAATAAGAACTGCATTGTGCAACGAATGATATGGCATGCACAGAGGAATGCCTCTGCAAGGCTACTGAAGACTGCATGAATGAACAAACTCATCACAAACCACCGCTGGATGAGCTAGATGAATAACCATATTATAGCATTGTGCATTAATAATTTATTAATGTGTTTCATATATGTTGTTATAACGTGAGTTATTCCCCAGTATGGGGTAGACTGCTAATAACGCATTGAATTGATATTGCGGGAGTCACCGAATATAGTATGCACTGACTTACGTGCAGTTTTGTAATTGAAAAACAAGTTGAGACTTTTAGTGAAAAGATTACAATTTTAAGGAATGATTTCTGCTTTAAAGTTATTTGGTAGCTTGCTTCATAAAACTAAGAATTGTTAAAATTTAGTTGGTTTAATTGATTTTAGTTGATTTAGTTGATTTTGTGGCATGTACATCGATATACGTATAGTAACTTAATTTTGTTTTTACAAAATTGACGTTCTTCAAATCTCAATCTCACACAGTTAACAATTCAAACTTTATTTTCAAGTGCAACATTATATTATGTATTGTAATCATGCCAACATTTGCCCGTTTTTCATAACTGAACGATAAACCTTTCCGCTGGCATGCGAACAGAGGCCTCCATTATTAACCCATGTAGCACAGTACTTTGTATGGTGATTCAACATTTTAATATGGCATTCATTTTGTTCAACATAGTGTATTAATGTTGAAGTATCAAAATACCTGAATTATTGTACTCGAAATTAGTTTTGTGTAACTCATATTAATCAGCTTTGTGAAACACCTGTATTTTAGGTGATATTTTTTGGGTCTAACAATAACCTTTTTGGGCAAAAAATAAAATATATCATGTAAAAGATATATTTATTTTTGTAGATAAATTGATATAGTGTAGCATTAGAGCTTTCAGAGAATGTATAGCTTCATGGGAAATAAAAGTCTTCACTGTTCATTGTGTCTTCAAAGATTTCAGTTGTAATGCGTTAATTGAAAACATGAATACACGAGTACCTGTACAATGTGTACCTAGCTGAAGTTAATAGCTGATTTTACTATCTTTGCACACTCAGAATGGAGGACAACATGCCAAACTTATGTCCAGATGGTGCAGATTATTTTAGGACATGTTGTACATTTCTGTATGAGGGAGTATTAAACTAAAAAAATATGGCCTGTTATCAGGGTTGGCCGCTCGCCTATCTGTATGAGTTTCATTATGATTTGTTAATAAATGTTGATTTCATGGCTGTTTTTAAAGTGAACCCTTATTTTTGGCAGACGGTATATATATACTGTTGGGAGTAACGGCTTTACTAGTAATGTCGTTACGTAACGATGTTACTTTTTTAGTAGCTGTAGAGGTAACGCCGTTACTTTTGAGATATTGTAACGAAAATGGTAACGGCACTACATTTTAGAGCGATTTCAATCGTTACTCGCTACTCGTTACTCTCAAACTGATCATTTCACTAGTATAATTTATTAGCTGTTAATTAGCTGTTAGCTCCTCCAAACGAGGAGGACTATCAGATGCCAATTTTGAAAAACTAGTGTTCCTGAAATCGAACAACACACTCCTAAAAAATCTGCAAGATTAGTTGTTTTGGACAGGCCATTTTTTTTATTTGAGTTTATGTTTTGATTTTTTTCGTCATATAGAGTATAATTTGCTATTATTAAGGCTTTTTTACTCTTTAGTCTTTTCTTAAAAGTAACGGTAGCGGTAACGGTAACACGTTACTTTTTCATAGAAGTAACTGAAGCGGTAACGACGTTACTTTTTTATCAATGTAACGGTAGCGGTAACGTCGTTACTTATAGAAAGTAACGTGCCCAACTCTGTATATATATATATATATATATATATATATATTATTCGTAAGATAGTGCCTGCACAAGTGCACTCAACACATGTAAACTCAAATTTTTAATCTAGTATATATTTTCCATCGGAATCAATGACACTCTGCCAACGTCCTACAAGCTTTTCAATGCCATGTTTATAAAATTCAGGCGGTTTTGAGGCAAAAAACGTGCAAAGACATGTGCAGGTCATCTAAAGAAGTATACTGTTTCTCGTCAAGATAGTTTTGCAGACTCCTGAAGAGATGATAATCTGAAGGCGCAAGGTCTGGAGAATATGGAGGATGTGGAAGTTTTTCCCACCCAAGCTCCTCAATTTTTGCAGAAGTGATCCGAGCGGTATGAGGACGTGCGTTGTCTTGGTGGAACACGATTCCTTTCCGATTAACCAAAGAAGTCTCTTTTCTTTTAGTGCAGTGTTCAATCGATCCAGTTGTTGACAGTAGACTTGAGCGGTGATTGGTTTGGTTGTGTGGTAAGGTTTCAAAGTGTATTACACCACCTTTATCCCACCAAACACTAAGCAACACTTTCCGAGGGTGAAGATTTGGTTTTGGCTGTGGTGTCGCTGGTTCTCCAGCACAAACCCACTGTCGACGGCGCTTAACATTCTGATACAGTATCCACTTTTCATCACAAGTCACTAAACGGTGCAAAAACGGCTCTTGGAGTTCACGGGAATGAAGAGCTGTGCTAATGTTTACCCGCACCCTCAGATTGTCGACCGACAATTCATGTGACACCCATTTTCCCAACTTAGGCACTTTCTCGAGTTGTTGCAAATGTCGATGGATGGTGGACGGGGATGAATTGAGTTTCTGGGCCAATTCTTCGCAGTTGTTGAACAGTCTTCTTCAAGTGCGGCTAACAGCAGGTCACCATCAAACTCAGCAGGGCGTCTAGAGCGTGCTGCATCTGTCAAACAGCAGTCACCATTCCTAAACTTTTGAAACCATCTGACATTTCCTCACATGCAGAATATCGTTGCCATAAACGTCCTGAATGTTTCGCGTTGCTTCAGTAGCACTACTCCCTTTTTTGAACTCGTAAAGCATTATATCCCTGATATGCTCTTCTGATACCGCCATGTTTATGAGGAGTTCACATAAAACAAAACACACGTCTTCACTGGTCAAGGTCTGTAAAGTATGTAGCGAAACACGATAGATCTCCTCTTAGATATAACCTTCGGAAAATTTATGCTTAAACCGAGTAGGACTAGTTTAAACTTAATCTATCGTAAAAAACGACATTACTTATGGGATGACCTGATATATACTATATTATTCGTAAGATAGTGCCTGCACAAGTGCACTCAACACACGTAAACTCAAATTTTATTTTGCAAGCAGATCCATTGAAAAAGTTGAATTTCAAAAACTGCCAATATATATTTTTTTTAACACTCATCCTTGTTGGAAGTGTGTAAACATCACTGAAATGGATTGTAATAAATTTCTGTGTGAATAATGTAAATTGTTATAAACCTTTTGATATCGTTTATATAAATATTAAAAATGTTACGATAATTCAGAGCTTAAATTTAGAACCTTTAAACTAAAATGATTCAAATGAATCCAGACATTACTGATTATATTAAAGTGTAAACATTTTTGCCTTCACACAAATAAATTGCAAATTATAGATTAGAGTTATGCAAAATTTATGGGGGTGAAAGGATTAGAACCATATTCTGAAATGTACTGTAAGTATAGAAACTTGACGTCATTCCTTTCAAAATTTCATGATAGGCGAGCAAATAAACGTAAAATAACGTTTTTATTAAGTATGAAATCGGGAAGAAATAATTATTTAAATGTAAATAATAGTACCAGGGAAGTACTCCAGGGTGGACGTTAAACAGGAGACAGGGAGTGTTGGAACTCTCGTTTCTCTTGTCACTTTTCAGCTCAAGAATTTTTGACAACAAAAATTAAAATATACGTCTGTATACAAGAATTATATAGAAACTAATGCGTATTATATACATACATTAATAATAGAATAAAATACATTATGTGATTTTGTACATACTGTACTTACCAGAGATGGCTCCAAAGACTGCTTAAAGTGGAACTTCATCCTTCTTGGGGCTCCTCCTGGGTGAAGCTGAGGTTTATGGTGAGGTTGAAGGTGGGCTCTGAGGTGTTCCAGGAGTTCTTTCAACCTTCTTGAAGTAGGTAAACAGTGATGTCTGCATAGCCCTCTTCTTTTTTATTCTTGATACAACTCCCTGTAGCAGCGACTGAAATTTTCCAAACCCCTGCTAAATGCACAACTCTGCTCCATGTTGGAGTCATTCTCTACTGCAATTTCCTTTGCTGCATTGAGGTGGGAGAATAAATCTGATAGTTGTTTGGTGGATAGCTGCTTACAGGGGTGGCGATGTTACTTCAACTTCTTCCTCCTCTGCTCGTTCTGGCTGCAGCTGTACCACTTGCTGCGCCGAAGAACGCCTGTACATATTTACATATACACGAGCGCAAATAGTTCCGCCAGCCGAGTGGGCGTTTGTTAAATCGCGTACATGCGGATCACGGTCACTTATACCGAATTTTGTTGATCGTGTATAAGTGAATCCGTGTAAATCGAGTTCACTTATAAAGAGGACTTACTGGAAAGGAATTCGAGGACGCGAAGATCGGTTGGCTGGTGTGCTGAGTTAATAATTTTGAAGTTGGTGGGAAGCAGCGGGTGGTTGCGGAGGTGGCAATGATCCCTTATTGCTGATTTGGGCGATTTATTTAAAGGTTGTGATATTCTAGTGAAAATACCGCAATGCTTGTCCACTCTTGTTTGGTATTGGCGAATGGTACTGCCAATATAATTCGCTTTGCAGCGAATACAGTTCAAAAAGTAAGTAGTGGACAAGACAAAGGGCTGAGGGTGTTTTTTTTATGGTTGAAGTATGATTTAATGCTGTTTGTTTGATGAATACAAATTGAAAGTTCATTTGAGGGTAAAGAGGGGTGAATAGATAACGAAGTTCTGAATGTATTTTGTAACTAATATAGTCGTAAAAAGGGAAATAAAAGTAATGTATGTCTTTTTTAATGGTGGGGACTTTAAGGGCGGGGGGGAGGTTGATAAATGGTGTTAATAAAATTTGTAGTTAAGGATTGTAGTAAATGTTTTTGGAAAGAGTTATTAATGCTAAAATTATGAGTGAATTCTATTTTATTGTGGAAGAAGTAGTAAGAATAAAGTTGATAAGCACGGTAGATTAAGATTTTGATGCTGTTAATTTTATATAGTGAAGGGATGTGGCTTAAGTAATTAGTACCTAGGCCTGTGTATGTTGGTTTCCGATATATGAAGGTGCTGAATTTATTATTTTGTTTTGTTATCGTTACATCTGAAAAAGGTAGGGTGTTGTTGGATTCGTCTTCTTTAGTGAACTTAATGTTTTAGTGTTGGAAATTGAGATAATTAAGAAAAAGGTGGAGGGGCATGGTTGGCATTGTGAAAGAGGAGTAAAATGTCATCAACGTATCTTCTATATAGGTGTGGTTCGTAATAGGTGGGTCAATGGAGTAGCCACTTATTTTTATGGTGACAGAGAAAGATGTTGGCTAGTGTGGCATTTAGTAGGGATCCCATAGCTAGGGAATCAGTTTATTGATAGAGTTGTTTATTGAAAAAGAAATATGTGTCTGACGCAAGAGTTGGTAGTTTGGTGAATTCTTGTTTCGTTAAATTAAGGACTGTTCTAATTGTTAGAAAATTAGTTGTTGATGCAGATGTCGATGGCTTCTTTAATTGGTACGTTGGTGTAGAGGGATACTCTGTCAAGACTGTGTATATGCTGTAGGGGTCTTTGAGTTATTTACAGTCAGTATCTCTTTGGCGATATCATAGGAATTGGGGACGGAATATTCAAACTGGATTAGGGGGGCGGTTAGGGTGGGAATTTTGCTAGTTTCTAATTAGGGGTGGTGTAGGCAGAAAGGATGAGTCTAATGGGTAAATTTGATTTGTGTATTTTAGGGGAGATGTAAAGAGTACCTGGGGACGAGCAGGATGATGGAAATTGAATTCTTCCGAAACGTCTGTCAGTGTTATTTTATTTATTTTGATTGGGTCAGAATCCAAGCTGAGCCTTGAACGGCCAAGCTCTGAAGGGCTACTTTAACTTATAGCCTAAGTTAAGCTAGACTAAAACAAACTTACGGACTTGGAGGTCCTATTAGGTTCTACCGTAGGGCTGTTGACTCGATGTGGGCCTACTTTAGACCTCAGCAGCATAAAATTAAGAAAAAACAAAAGGGGCACTATTTATGGTCTTCTTTCTGAACCTTGCACCAACAACACAACCTGCACCATTGCACGATGCAACAATCCTGTATCTAAACAACTAAACTGAATTGCAAGAGAGCTCTCTCTAAGACCACGCCCTGTAAGTGCTGCATTCAACAAACGAGTAGAAAGGACGCTACCAGTGCTAAAAAAATGATGCCACAAGAATGCCCAAATAATGATGCCACAAGGACCCAAAAATGCTAGCTCTAAATTAAGTGAATTTTTCACTAACCTTACAATTATGAGATCGATATGTCTGCCTTAACTTAATACAGGGTGGGGCACGGGAACCAAGTGTTTTTGGAATAATCAGGAAAATGATATTTATTTTTGTAAAGAAAATATATTGGTAGAACAACATTCGTAAGAACATAGCATTTCATGTCATAATAATCACGTACCGAAAATTATATCTGGCATATGATGTCCTTGGCCGTCGACGCATTGTTGAAGGCGTTTATGAAAATTGGCCTCCACTCTTCCCAGCAGGTCTCTGTTGATTTGGATGATTTGTTGACGGATCGCTTCCTTCAATGCATCTAATGTACGGGGGCTTGTCCTCGTAGACACGTGACTTGAGGTACCCCCATAGAAAGAAGTCACATGTGGACAAGTCAGGGGACCGAGGGGGCCATGCAATGTCACCAAATCTCGAAATGAGATGGTTGGGAAACAGGGGGCGAAGAACAGCCATTGACGCTGGCGGTGTGTGGCGTGGCCCCATCTTGGAAACCACAAATGTCGACGAGCAATACGCCTTCTTCGTAACTCAGGGATGAAAAGGTGTTCACCATCTCAATGTAACGCCCAGATGTTATGGTAACGGTAACCCCATTTGTTCGAAGAAATAGGGACCGATGACGCCAAACTTTCCCACCGCGCACCAAACTGTAACCTTAGGGCTATGCAGCGGTTTTTCATGGAGTTGTCGCGGATTTTCAGCAGCCCAATACCGACAGTTTTGATTGTTGACGGCCCCATTAAGGTGGAAATGGGCTTCATCACTCATTACCACCATCATGTTTTCATTCTGCTCATAAAGTGCAAGCATTTCCTGTGCAAAATTCAGTCGTTGGGGGCAATCGTTTACATTCAATTCCTGCACCATCGCTAACTTGTATGGGTGAAAATGTAATTCTTCATGCAAAATCCGTCTAACAGTACGATTGCTGATTCCGAGTGCAGCTGAATGTCTCCGAGCAGAGCGGCCTGGGCTTTGCAACATCGCTTGTCTGACCCTTTCAACGTTCTCTGGAGTACGCACAGTGCGTTGCGGCCCCTTCGGTTTTGTTTTCATTATTGAGCCTCCTGTTCGAAGATTGTTAACCAACGTAAGATTGTGTCACGAGCGGGAACAGAGTCATTTCGATGAATGTTGAATCTGCGGCGAAACGCACGCTGAACTGCTGTCACTGACTCGCCACTCCTAACAAAATGATCATACGCGAACATGCGGTGTTCTAACGTCCACTGCTCCATGATGGCACCTGAAAGATAAAGGTGAGTGTTAGTTAAAGTTAAATGCTATGAACCCAGGAATGGAATGCTACCTACCGCACGCCCCTCCCATTCCTAATGGCCGATTACTAGCTATTCAAAAAACACTTGATTCCCGTGCCCCACCCTGTATATACAAGCAATGCTGCATCAATCAGCTTAGTCATCATATCGCCTTGGGACAACAATGGCTCTTCCTCTTCTAAATTTTCTAACAGTCAGTAAACAATCTAAACAAGTGTCATCTCCTCGTCCTCTTATTTTTCACTATATACAGGGCCGTATCCAGGGGAGGTTATTGGGTGCCTGTAACTCCCCCCTCTTGATTGTCCCAGAAAAAAATTATGTATAGATTATATATATGATTTCGGAGTTTTTCCTTTATAGCACCCCTAATTCCTTCTTTTCAGTTAGTAACAATTTTGACACAGACAACAAAAATAATTGAGTTAAGGTCCCAAGGTAGAAAGTATGGTCGCCCAATTGCGAAACTTGGCCGCTAGTCTGTGGTTGTTTTGGGCCTATATTTGGTTTTATTGTTGGTAGGCGAAGGTTGCAGACTTCAGTGTGTTAGTTACTTGGGTGGAAAATTCAGCAATTCCGTTATTTGACAAAAGGCAAAATTTAAGTTTGGTCAGTTTGGTTAAGTATTTTCGCCAATTCAGCTTATTTGGCATTGAGCCCAGTTGTTTGTTTGCATTGAAGATGAGTGCAACTGAAGTGAACAAGTTTAGAAAAAAGAGAAGGGCTTACAAGGTTTAATTACAAAGGTCATTGCCACTATAGATTCTGCCATAGAGCAAGAGGATTTAAGTTAGTGACTGCGCAACTTTCCATATTAGAAACTTAAAAGGTTGCTCTAAGCGAAATGTTTTTCGATTCCGTGAATAATCACAACCCGATAAAAGATAATATAGACACTCTCGTGGACGTTAATGGCGCTTTGGGTTCCGACGCTCAGGCGATGACGGGTATTTTTAATAACTTTTTTGCGACAGTTTTTTACCGTAGAAGACGTCAATAACGTTCCCGATGTGGACGATATCGTTCCATTTAGCAGCGAGACCATTTTGAATGAAATAACTGTTTACGAGGGTGAGATTGCGCATTAAATCGATAGGCTAAATTTAGCAAGGCTCCAGGCCCTGACGCGTTTTATCCTAGTCATCTGAAAGATTTGAAAGACGTTATCGTAGACCCCTTAACGAAGATTTTTAATCAGTCACTGGAAACGGGATTATTCCTGAAGACTTCAAATTAGCTAACGTTACGCCTATTTTTAATAAAGGCGACCGCACAGTAGCTAGCAGTTATAGGCCCATTAGCTTAACGTCAATTGTCGGTAAACTTTTGGAATCCGTAGTTAGGGATCGTATCATCGATCGCTTAGAAAGTAGAGATTTGATTAATAGTAGTCAGCATGGGTTTCGACGCCATAGGTCTTGTTTAACTAATTTGTTAGAATGTTATAACGAAATAGTGCGCGAATACGATAGGCATAGAGCGGCTGACGTTATTTATTTAGATTTTAAAAAAGCGTTCGATACATTTCCGCATAGGAGACTAATTGCGAAGGTTAAAGCGCACGGTATACGCGGTCAGGTAGCTAACTGGTTAGAAGAATGGCTTCGTGCTAGGAGGCAGAGGGTCGTAGTTAATGGTAGTGAATCGGGGTGGTTAGATGTAGGTAGCGGTGTCCCACAGGGTTCAGTGTTAGGCCCATTGCTATTCGTAATTTACATTAACGACATAGATGTAGGATTGACTAGTAACGTGTCAAAATTCGCGGACGATACTAAAACGGGCGGTAAGGTTGTTAACGAGGACGATAGAAATAGTCTCCAAGACGATGTAAATAGGATTATGGAGTGGACAGATAAGTGGCAGATGCAATTTAACGTAGACAAATGTAAAGTTTTGCATATAGGTTCTCGTAACAATAATTACACGTACACGATGGATAATAGGGAGTTGGCGAGCGTTGACGAGGAAGTAGATTTAGGCGTACGCGTATCTAAGGATTTAAAGGTTAGGAACCTGGAGTCTTGCGCAAAAGCTAATAGGATGTTAGGCTTCATAGCGCGTAATTTCGAATTTAAATCGAAGGATATTTTATTGGCCCTTTACAAGTCCCTACTTAGGCCTCATTTAGAATATGCCGTTCAGTTTTGGTGCCCGTACTTGCGTGAGGATATTGATAGGTTAGAAAGGGTTCAGCGTAGATGTAGCTCGTAGCGTAAACTAACGCACTTTTTGTTATACTTTACCTACTTCTTTTTTCTTATCCTCTCCCTACTTGCATGTCTGTAACTCTCTTTACTTGCATGTCTGTAGTTTGCATGGTATGACAGTGAGTTAAGACTGTGTTTGCATGGTTGTAGGCGTTCTTATTTTACGTCGTTTCATCTTTCACCCCTTTCCTATTCTCTTCGACTATTTTTCCGACTTGTCGGCAGTGGCCGGCGGATGATGATGGGGAGTCTTTCTTTCTCTTTTTCTGAATGAATTTTAACCCACGAATGATAGTTTTTGGTACTTACTTAACCCCTTATTCTCCTCTTTTAACCCCCTCCTCTTTCCTTTCTCTCGGGCTAACCTTAGAGTGGATCTTAGGGTCTTTGTTAGCCTTAGCTTCTGTAGATCTGTAGATATCTACAGATCTACAGAAGCTAAGGCTAACAAAGACCCTAAGATCCACTCTAAGGTTAGCCCGAGAGAAAGGAAAGAGTAGGGGGTTAAGAGAAGAGAAGAGGATAAGGGGTTAAGTAAGGAGCAACACCTATCATTCGTGGGTTAACATTCATTCAGAAAAAGGGAAAAAAGTCTCACCATCATCATCCGCCGACCACTGCCGACAAGTCAGAAAAATAGTCGGAGAAAATAGGAGAGGGGTGAAAGATGAAAAGAAGTAAAATAAGAACGCTTACAATCCATGCAAACACAGTCTTAACTCACTGTCATACTATGCAAACTACAAACATGCAAGGAAAGTGTTACAGACAAAAAAAAAAAAAAAAAAAAAGTAGGTAAAGTTAAACGAAAAGTGGGTTAGTTTACGCTACGAGCTACATCTACAGTACGTTCGTGTTAGTCTAATTTTTTTTTTTTTTTTTTTTTTTTTATTGCTGGCATCACACGCTGGCATGTCACAAGCTGGCATTCATCGTCAATAGACTCATCCTCGAGCACCACCACC
This sequence comes from Bathynomus jamesi, assembly GCA_023014485.1. Taxonomy (NCBI): domain Eukaryota; kingdom Metazoa; phylum Arthropoda; class Malacostraca; order Isopoda; family Cirolanidae; genus Bathynomus; species Bathynomus jamesi. Next base: position 145,734 of record JAJOZX010006399.1, on the reverse strand, counting down.
AGAGCTCCTGTTGCTAACTTTGTTTTTTTAAATTAAACAACGTTAATACTTTTAAAATGTCTGTCAAGACGGTTCTTAAACATATTAACGCTGGTAGAATGAACGACTGACGCGGGAAGATTATTCCATTTATCAATTACTTTAAACGTAAAGAAGTTTTTAGCGATATTAGTAATGAAATGTCTGCCACGCAACTTAAATCCGTTATTGCGAGTATTACTATTATCGAAAGTGAACAATTTATCAAAATTTACGTTATCGATGTTATTAACGATTTTGAAAACTTCAATAAGCTCCCCCCTTAATCTTCTAGTTGCGAGTGAATACAGGTCTAACTCTTTAATCCTATCTTCATAAGGCTTATTGCGCAATGACGGAATAAGTTTCGTGGCACGACGCTGAACCCTTTCTAACCTATCAATATCCTCACGCAAGTACGGGCACCAAAACTGAACCGCATATTCTAAATGAGGCCTGACTAGGGACTTGTAAAGGGGCAATATAATATCCTTCGATTTAAATTCGAAATTACGCGCTATGAAGCCTAACATCCTATTAGCTTTTGCGCAAGACTCCAGGCACTGGTTCCTAACCTTTAAATCTTTAGATACGCGTACGCCTAAATCTACTTCCTCGTCAATGCTCGCTAACTCCCTATCATCCATCGTGTACGCGTAATTATTGTTGCGAGAACCTATATGCAAAACTTTACATTTATCTACGTTAAATTGCATCTGCCACTTATCTGTCCACTCCATAATCCTATTCACATCGTCTCGGATCCTATTTCTATCGTCCTCGTTAACAACCTTACCGCCTATTTTAGTATCGTCCGCGAATTTTGACACTTTACTAGTCAATCCTACATCTATGTCGTTAATGTAAATTACGAATAGCAATGGGCCTAACACTGAACCCTGTGGGACACCGCTACCTACATCTAACCACCCCGATTCACTACCATTAACTACGACCCTCTGTCTCCTAGCACGAAGCCATTCTTCTAACCAGTTAGCTACCTGACCGCGTATACCGTGCGCTTTGACCTTCGCAATTAGTCTCCTATGCGGAACTGTATCGAACGCCTTTTTAAAATCTAAATAAATAACGTCAGCCGCTCTATGCCTATCGTATTCGCGCACTATTTCGTTATAAAATTTTAACAAATTAGTTAAACAAGACCTATGGCGTCGAAACCCATGCTGACTACTATTAATCAAATCTCTACTTTCTAAGTGATCGATAATACGATCCCTAACTACGGATTCCAAAAGTTTACCGACAATTGACGTTAAGCTAATGGGCCTATAATTGCTAGGTACCGCGCGGTCGCCTTTTTTAAAAATAGGCGGGACGTTAGCTAATTTGAAGTCTTCAGGAATAAACCCGGTTTCGAGTGACTGATTAAAAATCTTTGTTAAGGGGCCTACGATAACGTCTTTCAAATCTTTCAAATGTCTGGGATAAAACGCGTCAGGGCCTGGAGCCTTGCTAACTTTTAGCCTATCATATAATGCGCAATCTCAGCCTCGTAAACAGTTATTTCATCTAAAATAGTCTCGCTACTAAATGCAACGATATCGTCCACGTCGGGGACATTATTTACGTCTTCTACGGTAAAAACTGTCGCAAAAAAGTTATTAAAAATACCCGCCATCGCCTGAGCGTCAGAAGCCAAGCGCCATTAACATCCACTAGAGGGCCTATGTTATCTTTTACCGGCTTACGATTATTTACGTATTCAAAAAACTTTTTTGGATTATGTTTACTATCAGCAGCTATAAGTATCTCTAAATTACGCTTGGCATTCCTAACTGATCTTTTAACCTGACGTCTAAGCTCGATATATCTATTAAAGTTAGCTGCCGTGCCATTGCGCTTATTAAGTCTATACGCTCTATTACGCTCGTTTATGAACTCGCCTACTTCCCTAGTCCACCACTTCGGCCTACCACGATTTCTAACGCGCTTGGACCTACGAGGAATAAACTCCCTTTCAATATTCCTAAAACTTTCTTTAAACGCCACCCAACGCAAATTTGTGTCATTACCCATAAATAAGTTATCCCAGTCCACTACTCTCATCCTATCCACAAAACTATCAAAATTAGCCCTACGAAAATTAGGGACTTATATTACGTTACTATCCTGTGTGTTTTCTATCAATAACTTAAACCTAAGAATTTGATGATCGCTACATCCTAAACTCTCGCCTACTTCTAAACCTTCGACTATATTCTCGCCGTTCGTCATCACCAAATCTAAGATATTATCACCGCGCGTTGGTTTGGTAACTATCTGTCGTAAAAAGTTATCGTCCATAAACTCAACCAATCTCAAACCCTCTTCATTACCCGTAAAATTCTCGTAATTAACATTAGGGCAGTTAAAGTCTCCGACAATTATACTATTCCGATTGTCAATAAAATTACCAAGAAGTGAATAAAATCTAGTATCTGTATCGAGGGGTTGAACGGGAGGTCTATAAACAACAGCAAAATTAAAACTAATACTACCCGCCCTAACTTCAACACAGATCGCATTAATTGATGCCGGAAAATCTAACTTAACCTCGATAACCCTAAGGGAATTACGAATGTACAGCAAAACGCCGCCTCCAAATCTATGTAACCTATCATTAGTAAAGAGTTTAAAACCCGGTATATCAAGTTCCCCCAACAAGTCCCGAGTCACGGTATTTAACCAAGTTTCAGTGATAGCAACTATATCATAGTTGCCGGAATAAATTACCGCCTTAAATTCATTTAATTTATTTCTAATAATACGCGCGTTGCAATAAAAGACGTTTAAGTTATTTTTACCACGGGCCCGCGTTTTAAACTATTTATCTCGTCGGGCCCGCGTTTCCCGGACCCACAACGTTTAAAGAAGGCTTCGACCTATAGAGCTTTCGCACGTTTTCGTCTATTAACCTACCTAGCCTAGCATTACCTATTTCATTAAAATGCACCCCATCTTTTATAAAAAGGCTAGGATCATTGAATTCGGACCACAGCTTAGTAGTATAGCCGCAAAAGGGGAGAGTGCAAGAATGTTGCAGGTTATTATGTAATGTTGCAAAGGGGGTGGGGGTTGTTGCAAAGGGGGGTTGGCAAAGGGGGTGGGGGAACTTGGAGGCGGCGTTATCCCCCAAGAGAAAGGAGGAGGAGGAGAGAAAGGAGGAGGTGTTCACCTGGCAGGAGCCAAGTGCACATTAAGACTTCAGCCGAGTTGGCGTTGTTTTATAGGCTCCTAATCAGCCAGTTGGCGTAAATGGCTTGAGTTGCCAGATACCGCGATACCAATGTATACATTATTATAGACTCCTAATCAGCCAGTTGGCTGTAAATGGTTGTCAGATACCTCTTTTTAGCAGTATTATTGTATACATTATTATATATACGTCTAATCAGCCAGTTGGTGTAAATGAGTTGCCAGATACCTCTTTTAGCAGTATTATTGTATACATTATTATATACGCCTAATCAGCCAGTTGGCTGTAAATGGCTTGAGTTGCCAGATACCTCTTTTAGCAGTATTATTGTATACATTATTATAGACTCATAATCAGCCAGTTGGCTTAGAAGGCTTAAATATTGCCAGATACCGCAATACCGTTGTATGCATTATTATATTTCGAATACCGGTAGTAGAAGGCATAACAATAAACAACATTGCATCATTCTTTTTATTATAAATATATAGAAAATAAATATACATTTGAGGAATATGCATATAACAGAAATATATACACACAATTATGGATATATATAAAATAAAATATACATTTCAAATAAATATACACTTCAATAGAAATATGTACATAACAGTACAGGAGAAATATACACACACACACAATTATGGATATATATTTATAAAATAAATATACTTTTCAAATAATATACATTTCAATAGAAATATGCGTATAATCGGGGAAATGTCAAGCAAAATATAAATACAATTCACTTTTTTTTCAAAATACTAAACTCTGTCTTAATCGAGTTTACAATTACATCATTATTGCTCTGCATTACGCAGTATATGCGGCTTAATAATATTTCACCGCTTAAAGTATAGGGAAACCTGTATTCGATATGAAGGGCTTTCATATCGTTCAGTACTATTTTTGTTCCCACTTTACAACCGGTTGGTAAGTCATCTTTAAACACGTCTAGAATACAATCAAAAGCACGCACAAAGAGTTCATCGTTAGCTACATTATTAAACACAAGTTTATAAGAACGCTTTTCCAATCGAGGGTTTATTTCTACCGACTCGAGCTTTTCAATCGTGAACTCACTCAACATAGCGGCAATTGAAATAATCTTCTAAATCGTTACGACAACTGCGCGTTATATAAAGAAATAGTTCTTCAGGGTGAACGGTGTAGGTGAGCTCAGCCTTGTACCGATCAATTGCTTTGTACCAAAGTTCATGGTATTTCAAAGAGTCTAAACTTTTTAAATAAACATCCAGCACTAGACCATTCTCACCAGTCCTACACTCGGTAAACCCATCGAGCAGAGCGGTGTATGCGTATTCAAGTACTGTATCAAAATAAAGCATGTCCGTAACACGCGCGTCTAATATAGGTTTCAGTTTACGGAATCCGACGATTTCAAACATTCTGTCGAGGATGAAACGGTTTCGCGTAGGAATAAGAGCGTTATTATCAGAAGCATTCTTCCACATCACCGTATATCAATGCACGGCCGATCGTTATTTATACACAACGTACATACAACGGCGTATGAGGGTGCGTCACTAATCTGCTCTCTTCTTGTACCTACGTTAGCAGGTATTTTATAACGATCTTCACTCCACTTCTCAACTATCACAAAGATTCTATTCATCTCCTCGATACTTAAATAAACCCGTTTGTTTGTCGGTCTACATTCCGTTTCCAGTACATAGCTAATGGTACCGGAATTACGCCTGAACACGCGCAACGATTTCGTCACGGACACATCGTACGAGGCGTTGAGAATGCTGCTCAAAGGAAGTTCCATCGTATTCGAAGAGCGCACGTCCACTCGGCTCAAGCTCTGAGATAACTATGAGCCGTGTGAGGCACGCAGGTAGGCAGGAATGGTTCGACGGGCGGCTGACTCGATGATACGTGAATGGGCTTGTTCCGCGAGTCGAATTGTTGTACCGGTACAAGAATATCACTACCAGCCTACGCACCAGACATTTTGGATAAGAACTAGGAACATTTTACTAAACATCTCCACACTCCGGCGCACTATTTGAGAGGAACATATGTTCATATTTTTCCTTTCTGCCCATCAAACGATACTCGTCTCTAAACTCTGTTAAAAATTCACGCAGGGCACTAGCCACAACCTCACTACGAACCTCATCATGATATACGTTAATATAGTGATAAAAATACTTAAGATTGTCCATGATCACGAGATTCACATTTCCAGTCGTAGGGTATGAGTAATCGACATGGTGTAGCATGACGTAATACCGCTTGTCACACCACCCATCAGCAAGACTCATTATCCATACCTGCTGCTTCTCTTCTGCACGCGTTGTTTCTTTTACTTCACGGTGTATGTGAGACTTTATAAAGTTTAGCTCTGCAGTATACTTCAGCACATCGTCTGTGCAACGAAAGCCTTCAACGGTCTCACCAGAACATCCGTAGAGTATTTGTACATCTTGGAACTTCGCACAATCCAATGTGTTTTTAAAAGAGGCATAGGAGGGATGAATAGGAAGTTTTTCGGTATCCACCACATCCTGGCACTTTACTGAATACCATTTCGTAAACGTTGTACAAGCAATATTAAAGGTAGCCATTTGAATACACGTCTGATCTGAATACACGTCTGATCTCTCGGGCTTACTGCGGTCGACTGACCACGCAGGGACTCCCAGATAGTAGCATGACTCACGGTCTTACAGTGGGCGGAGCTTAGAACTTTCACCTACACACACACACACACACACACACACACACACACACACACAAAGGAGAAAGTGAAACGCTATTTGAAACATGATTTATTTAATAAACGAGATATTCAAGTTATATATATTTACAAATACGATTTAATAAACGAGATATTCAAGTTATATATATATATATATTTACAAATAGATACGATTATATACAAGACGTGTGAGTTAGAAGCATCATTGGTATCCAAAGGGTACGGTATCATAGGTACCAGGTAACTGGTAACGTTTCCTATAGGTGTTACGGCACACCATCGTACCCCTAAGTTCCTTCACGCCCCCAGCTTCTGCGCCCGAAAATTGTGGGTGCCTACAATTAGTTGGTGAGGTTGTTCATCCAAACATACTAGATCCTTCAACGACTCAAAGTTAACAACCTCCCGATTCGCATGGTTGAGCGTAATACCCTTTGCCTTCACGATATATTTCATTTCATCCCCCACCCTGACCCGTACCCCATAAGTCTTAGGTCCTGTTGAGGCAAAAGAGTCGGCGTATGCGTTGTCCCCATACTCATCCTTGATCTCATCAGTGAGCTCGCCGAGGAACTCCCCAATAGTGGGCATGTATTCACCCTCCCTCTCTGTGAATATCACGCTATCTGTATCGGCATACAATACTCTCCGCCCAAGAGAATGCATAGACCCCAAAGTTTTATACGGGCGTAGGCTGTTGTGAAGCTGGCCACAGGTATGTTTGTAACCCTTGAGGTATCTGTGGCAAATTCAGTGTTGTTGTACTTTATTACGTAAGTATTACCTACATTTACGATCTCCATGACCTCTTTATCGGGGGCATTGGCATAATCCCAGACATCGCTATAACTTTGTGCCAAATGAATGCTCCCTCTGCCGGTATTCTGCGCAAATTTTCCCCATAGACTGTTTAGACACAACTTTGCACTAAAGCGCTTGCCAGGATTCTTTACAATTTGGACACGATCAAGTTGTATACCTTCGCGGTCGCGGTAACGTTGAATATAGGCAGACTTTTCATCTTCGGTATCAACTCCTCGCGGATACCCTGATGCCTCAACCTTATCCTTCAAAAAGGTGTTTATATATGGTGTGAAAAGGTTGGGTAGCTTCTGAAACCTCCACACCTCATGTATCTTCAGTATTCTATAACCATGGCGCACGGCTAGGGCCAACTCAGGACTTGTATATACGCCTCTGATCTTACGCTGGTGGGGTATATGGTTACATTCGCCGTTATCCTCTTCCGCGCACTTCACGCACAGGGGAAACATGAGCTTGTCGTCGATAACGACAGGTAAGATCGGCATCCATAAATTGCGTGGGGGGAGTACGTCTACGAAAGAGATCCCAAAGTAACGATCATTCAAATTTTTTGAAAATTCATTGATGGATGGTAGGCTAGGCCCCACCAGTTTCTCAGGAGCGCCCACGGGGTACGGATTGCTCTTCATCACGTATGGGTATAAAGAACAGAAATCGTAGTAATGGAGCTTCACGCCCTCCGTAGGTGGGAAGTATAGTCTGAAAGGATTTGTACGTCCTCCAAACAAGCTATCACCACATTTGAGAGGATCCAGCACCATTGAACGCTTGATCGCTTTTATTTCCTCACGGTACACCTCGTCTGTCTCCATCCGTGCATCATATTCATGCTCCCACAAGACTTTGTGAGTGAACTGTGATCCTATAAGTTGATCGCGGGTGCGGGTCGATGCAAGACAGTCGGCAGGAGACCTACCGTTGATATCTCCGGTGACTCCGCACTCAGGACGGGGGCATCCATGCCACCAGCAACCGTTAAAGGAGTACACAGTCTTCACACCAGTGACACGGTTTTCACTTAACCCATCAACCCAAAAAACACGTCCATTAATCTTAATGGGTACTTCACCCGTGTTGCGGGCGTGCTTTATGTATACACCTGTCTGTTGCTGTAGGTGTATGAGCCAGTAAATAGCCTTGTGCCCGTAACTGCGGGGATTGTTTCGGTGAATAATGGCTAAGGTGTCTTTCGGCATGAAGTTATTCTTGAACACCGTAAAACATAATGATGCGATGGTGGTTGCGACTTGCAGTGGATCGCATTTGAAACGGGCTATGTACATCCTTCTAAAGGCCTGGAAACATACTCTAAGCACGCGCACATCATTCACGCAATAACGCTCACATTCATCAGCTATATTATAAGGGTTACTTTCATTAAAACTGTCGTAGTATCGATCAAAGTCTTCACGTTCATCCATGCAGTCAAAATAATGTTTGGGGGGTGGTGGGCCTACGTAGTTTAAAGTCTCGCTGGTGAGGAAAGTGTATGGGAAGTATCCTTTGGAAACTTCAGCTGCTACTCCCATCACCTTGGGTAGCTTTGCTAATTTACAAGGTGTGAATAATAAAGTATCTTTAAATTGTACATTGCCTCTTATCTGCATCTGTATTAATTTGTTGCCTCTTTTCAATGGATCACCTGTAAATATCTCAGAGGATTCGTGTTCAAGCAACTCCTTATAAAGGAACTGCGTGTCAAACTTTGCCCCGTTATGGGCGAGAATATACACAGTCATTTTTTTGAACTTGTCGGCTAACTTGACAATATAGGACACAAATAGTTTCACAGGACTATCGCTGACATTCGTTTTAAAAACGTTTGTCCGTTTACCACATTTGGGGCACTCGTCACATTCGATATCCATACACTCATCACAGATAGTCTGGCTCACAAGTAAATGTGGAATTACCTCTTTGGTTTCAGCGTTCGTATATGTTTCTATATCGTAGTATACAGTTATACAGGGGTTATTTTTAGGCTTAGCATCTTTCATATAACATACATGCTTTACTCCATCCGCCTTATATTCCTCCTGGCATGTAGGACAGTGAATTACGTCACACTTGTGCTTAAATTTTCCCCAATTATCCATTGTGTGAAACATACCACATTCACAGATTCTCATTTTCCTGCACGTGCCAATTGATTTATGGAAATCAAAACAGCTATTATTGAAAAATGTGCGTCTACACACATCACAGTCTCTCTTCTCAGCTTCAACTACACGGCTTTCACATTTGGTGCTTTTACACTGCTCACATACCATGTGACATTCTTTACAATGTCTCACTATATCATCCGCAAACTCGAGGCACCCCTTACACAAATCATGATGTCTCCCATATTTTCGACTTTTGTCATAACTCGCGTAAAGCCACCTTATATTACGGATGGGGAGATACGTTGTCCCTGACAATCCTAAAATAAGTAGGGGCCTTGTACGATCTCTCACACAGCTTTTAAAAACATACACAGTCCTACGACGATCATCCAACCCAAACACAACTATGCGGACATTCATTTCCTGTTCTACCCTTCTCAGCTCTTCAGGACCCATATTACAGTCAAATTCAAGTTCACAGTCTTCAGCTAGTTTACGGGCATGCTCCACGACTGTAGGCAACCAAATTTTTTGAGTTCGTGTATTTTGTACAGTAAACATACGTGCTAAGAGTACTGCTATAAAGCCGCAACCACGATCGACGTTTATATGCCGTCTATAAATAGCTTGAGAATTGAAGTTAAGAGTATACGGTATGGCACTATGACCCGCAACACGGTATACATGGTCAATATTTACCGTGAAGTTGTCCATATTGAAGGCTATACTACTTTGGGCGGCTTGCATTATACGCCCTAATATATATTCTACATCTTCAGCCGCCAAACGTCTAAATGGCACTATCACCCAATAATCGTCTACATCACCGTCATCTGACCCGAATCCAAAGGACATACTCGTCCTGACTTCACGCTCGTCACGATTCTGAAGAGCAAACTCTATAATACGCTCTACAACCCGGCGTAGTCCGCGCTCAATACCATTGCTATACATGACTCTAGGGTCGACCCTGACTCTATACCGATTTCTAGTCAAGGCTGGGGTGGGGGCTGCGGATCGCACCAATTCCAGCGTTATACCATCCTCAACAGAACGGGGGGCGGAATTAGTGGATATATTAGCGGAAGGTGCTGCTGATGGGGGCCCTGTTGCGTAGGAGGTTGATGGTTGGGGCTCTATTATTGTAGACTTAACAGAACGGGGGGCGGCGGATGAATAAGGGGATATATTAGGTGCTGCTGGGGTGTTGTTGCGTAAGAGGTTGAGGGTTGGGGATCTATTACCGCTGCAACAGACGCGTATTTCGGTCGCTTTATACCTGACGTGGGTATCTCATACCTCCGCTTTGGACGTGTTACCGGTATCGCTGGTGAGGGTTCAGGGGAGGAGATCACAACTACACTGTCGTCGAGGTCATCCGTAATGATGGGCTGCTCTACCTCATCGTCATTCACGGTTCTGTGGGAGAAGAAATATAAGGATCAGCACTCAAAATTTGTAATATTTTGTAAATGACTCACTTAGGAGTGTGACGTGTTAGAAATGGACTCTGTAGAAAAATTCAGATTCACGAGCCCATCCACATGTATTATATCTGGACCTACAGGATGTGGTAAAACTGTGTTTATGCTTAAAATCATTAAAGAAAAGGGGGAGATGTTCTCGAAATTTGTGCGTAAAGTTATATGGTGCTATTCGACGTATCAATCAGTGTTCAACGAGTACCAAGATGATATTTTGTTCCACAAAGGCGTATATGACGTTAATTCGTTAAAGGGAAATGAACATACAATCATTGTAATTGACGATCTCATGTTGGAGATGGATAAAACGTTTGCCGAGACATTTACAGTATTCTCCCACCATCTTAACATAAGCGTGTTCTTCATCAATCAGAATCTATTTTTCAAAAATAGATACATGCGCGATGTGTCGTTAAATACGCAATATCTAGTCTTATTCGCGCAACGTAGAGATGTATCACAAATTGGGGTATTAGCCAATCAAATGTTCCCGAATCAGCGTAAGGAGTTTTTGGAAGTTTATAAAGAAGCTACAAGCACGCGTTACGGATATTTGCTTTGCGACCTTCATCCGCGAAACACGTTTAGAGTGCTTCTGCGAACGAATATATTTCCAAACGAGCCTGAAACGGTGTATATTCCAGAATGACAAAGAGACTAAAGAAATACCGTGAATTAATAAAAATCTATCATCGACTGCCTCGGGCAATGCAGCAGATGTTTATTAAAAATATCGATGCCGACTTTTTAAAATGCATCTGTGAAATCTGTCTTAACGTTATAAATTGCAATGTATCAATGAAAACCCATCAGAAGGCTCGCCTACGCCGCTACAAGAACATAATACGTGCACTCGCTCGTAAAAGCCAAACTGTAGCGAAGAAAAAACGAATTATTGTACAAACAGGAGGGTCATTTCTCCCCATCTTATTTTCAGTTTTGGGTCCTTTACTGACTAGATTAATATAATGAAGAAAGTGGTAGTGATTCCCCACGAGGTGTACGCCTCACTGCAAAGAGACACGGATCTAGATCCCCGTAAAAGCAGACTTAAAAGAATGGAAAGCGAATTGTTAGCCCTATTAAACAGTGAAAAAACACCTGATGAGAAAAGAATCTTATACCAAGAAGCTCTGCAGAAATTTCTTCACGAGTACGAAAATTATAAGAGCCCTACAGAGATTCCTGTGGTTATTAGGCACAGCACGGGGGACGATGGCGACATAGGATCTGTACCCGACGACACAGCTGACCAACCAAAAAGATTAGCCACACAACATATCGAACATGTATTAAAAAATACCCTCCCACTTACATTGAGGAGTAAAGGCTTAAGTCTTTATAATCTATTGAATGAGGATCCCGCCATACAATGGACCGATACAGGGGAGATCATTGTGGAAGGATCAAAGGTACAGGGATCGAATATCGTAGACATTGTCCATGATCTGGTGAGAAAGTGGGATAGGCCATCACCATCAGGATGGAAGCATATTAAAGCAAGACTACAACAAATAAATGTCCCTAAAACGTTGATAGGAAATCTGAACAGGTTAAAAGACTTGGAACATGCAACGCCTGTGACACAATTGAAGGCGCCGTCACCCCCGGCGGTAACACCTTTGAAGAGGAGCAAGAAGAGGTTAAACCAACCCTACCCACGTGCCTCTAAAATACGCAAATGGCTAACGTATTAACTAAACGCTATTATGACATTTCTACCCCATCCTCTTACGGCGGCGTAGATAGACTGTACAGAAGTGTTTACGGAGTAGGAAAAAAAGATGTTGAAAGATTTTTGAGGGAGCAGGACGCTTATACGCTTCATAAGCCTGTGAGAAAAAGGTTTAAAACAGCCAAGACAACGGCTTCCTCGATTGATTCTATTTGGCAAGCAGATTTAACAGACATGCAAAGATATTCTGTGTATAACGATGGTTACCGCTACATTCTATTCATAATAGACGTGTTCTCTAGATATCTGTGGCTAGTTCCTCTGAAAAATAAATCACCTGAAACAGTTGCTAAAGCCACCAAAACGCTAATGTTAAAAGAAAACAGGGTTCCTGGCTATTTTTGTACGGATATGGGGAAGGAGTTTATAGGCCGTGCTTTTCAGAATATGTTGACAGAGTTTAATATCAGCTATTACACAACCAATTCTATACATAAGGCTTCTTTAGCTGAAAGAGTTCAGCGCACCATAAAGGAACGCATGCACCGTTATTTTACACATAAAAACACATACAGATTTCTAGACATTCTGGAATCATTGGCATCATCCTACAACCGCTCACACCATCGCACGATTGGGGCAACACCTAACGAAGTTTTAGAAAGAGGTACGCTCCCGAGAAGAGATGGATCACCACCACCACCACCACCACCACCACACTCTGTGCGCTTCAAAATCAATGATTATGTAAGGCTGTCGCGTTCGGGGAATAAATTCGCAAAGGGTTTTGAGCAAGGATGGACACGCGAGATTTTTAAAGTTAGGGCTGTGAGACCTAAAGGTGTGATAATGATGTATTACATTGAAGATTTGAATGGGGAAGAAATCTCAGGAGGCTTTTACCGCGAGGAATTGCAGAAAGTTGCGTTTAATTTAAAAAAAATGTGTTTAAAATTGAGAAAATTTTAGGAAGCAAAGGTTCAGGAAGGAGAAAAATGTACCTGGTGAAATGGCTAGGGTACCCAGAAAGCTTCAACACCTATATAAAAGCTGATGCAATAATGAAGCTTAAATAGTATGCAACATGGCTCCTAACCATTTCTACGTCACACTCCCGTCCTCCTCGTCCCTGTCTGTACACCCTAACAACACGCTAGCCAACTTTGTAACAGAACTCCATGGGCACATTGAATTGGGTCGTGATTCGTATGAGGTGGGGATATGCGAAATTCAGCTGGACACCGTCTTTTTAAATATTGAACATAAAGAAACCGTTTTTACGATTCTTAGAGACATTGACGAGTGTGAAAAAGCTGGGGTAGCTATGGATGAAACTATGCGCATCGCTCGGACTAAGATTACACGGTATTACAGTACAGAAGTAAGACTAGGGCCGGGTCAATATGGTTCGGCCGAGGATGTTGTGAGAGGCTTAAACGTGAGTTTAAGAAACTCAAACCTTACGAATGATTTAGTATATGAAATCGTAAACAACCCTGCACATACACTAATCCTAAAATCAAAGACTAACAGACGTCTTAAAGAACATAGAAAGTTCAAAATTCTAACCAACGGCCGATATAGCGCAGCCTTCCAAAGAGACACATTTCACGAGACACAGTATAACTTGTCCAGATTAATGTATCAATTGAAGATGGAGAAATTGGCTGAAAGGTCCCCAGACATGTGCTATATTTACAGTAATATAGTGGAGCACCAGTTTGTTGGGGATACCCAGGCACGCCTGCTGCGCATTGCTCACATCCCCAACCATAGAGGAAGGAGTTTGAGTATTACATATGACAGGCCCCATTATGTGAATGTCGCAACTAATTTAATAACCAATATCACAATATATATAAGAACGATTGAGGGCGAAAACTTCCCATTCGGTAACGGGAGCTTAACAGTGAAGCTACACTTTCGACGCACTGAGTTATAATGGATAGAAAGCCTTTCACCGTCTATCGAGGGATGCGATACCAGCGCGGTAGTGGACTTGGATCCATTTTTTCATCCATACTACGTACGGCTGTTCCTTTGCTGAAGAGGGGTGCCAGATACCTTGGAAGGAAAGCGCTACAATCAGGCCTTAACACTGCAGAAGACATATTGGCCGGGGCTAAACCTAAAGAAGCTCTAAAAAAACATTTAAAGCGTACACGGAACGAAATCATCAAAGATGCAAAGAGAAAAATGCGTGGTGGCGGGAAGAAGAAGAGGGCTCCCCGGAAGAAGAAGGGGTCACGTGGTATTAAACGTAAAAGGCTATCAAAAAAGAAATGCTGTAAGCGAATGAAACCTATGGTTGACCACTTTTTTGACTGATATAAGCTAAGGATATTGATCTCATGAATCATAGTTTGTTTACCACTTGTCGAGAGAGGAGTCACTATTTCGCCATGGCACGCTTCATCCACCCATGTAGTTCACAATGCTGTAAATCGGAGCTGTCCTTTTTTGAGCTCCCGCCAACCCAAGTTTCTATTGAGCACAGTGACTTTATTACAATTAACCCTTTAAACACAATTAGTTCACCGAGTGCACCTATAGAATTCGTGATACCCAGCTCAGGTCCTTACTTTTTTGATCCAAGCTGTGTGCACATGTACGCTAAGCTACGTATAGCCCATTCTGATGGAACGGCCTGCGATGACAAATATGCTGTATACCCTGAAACAAACTTTCTGCACGCCATATTCAACCAGTGTGACGTATATTTAAATCAGACCAACATATCGGCAGGCACGGGGTACTATCATCTACGAGCCTATTTGGAAAATGTCCTCAACTTTTCCAAAGAAGCGAAGGCTACCTTTTTAAGTGCGGAGGGATATTATCAAACTAAAGATGAAAATAGTATAAAGGACAAATTTAAAAATTCTAAAAAGAAAATATACGAGTGTTTTGGACGGTTGCACACAGATTTCACTTTCCAGGAGAAGTTGCTTGTGAACGGGGTGGATATGAAAATAAAGCTCACCCGCACGAGTCCTGAGATCTGCTTAAATCTGGATGCGAATCAAGAAGAGGGTGCAAAGTCCGTTGTGGTTCACATTATGGACACATACCTCCGCGTACGGCGAGTGAAATTAAGTTCACCAAAACAACTAGAAATTGAGAAAAATTTACTAAACGCTACAGTGAAATATCCTATTAACAGAGTGCAGATCAAACTATATACGGTTCCTGCAGGGTTGGCATCGAAGCAGATAGAAAACATTGCCCTGGGAAATCTTCCTAAAAGGATATTAATCGGCATGCAGGACCACGCTTCGGTGAATGGAAAATATAAAAAGAGTGCCTTTAAATTCGAGAATTTCGGACTTAAAAATATAACTCTATACGTTAATGGCACTGCTTTGGGTGGAACAATGGGTACGGACTATTCATCAGACGCTGTGTTACCTCTTTGTGCCAGAGCCTATAGTAATCTGACCCATATTGCAGGTGATTGTGATGAGCTTGGTAATGGGGTAACGCAGGAAGAATTCATTGATCAATTTAACCTTTATCCGTTTGACATTACACCTGACTTATCTGCTAGCGTAAATACCCATTTAACACCACAGCAGAGCGGTAACATCTCAGTGCGGCTGGAATTCGCCAAGCCTATAGACGCTCCTATTAGTGTACTAGTATATCTCGAATCGCAAGCCCTAATAGAAGTAGATAGATTTAGAAGCGTTATCACTGACTTTTAAAATGGATGCTAATACACTTCAGAAAGTAATGGAGCGAGTCACACGTTCCAAATTTATCGGCGTGTTTGCGAAGAATGAAACATTGAGTTTGCCAAGTACGCGAGAATGCGGTAGTCTTATTGTGAACACAGACATCATCGGTAATGAAGGGATTCACTGGATCGCTGTCTATTTTAAAAATAGACAGCGCCTGTACTATTTTGATTCACTCGGTACTCAACCCTGGAGTGACCCTATTATTGTAAAATTTCTCGCTCAGTTACATATTCCCGAAGTTGTATGGAACCCATTTCGTATGCAGGGATATTTTACTAATGTTTGCGGAATGTACTGTGTCTCATTTCTCATGCATATGTCAAATGATAAAGAATTTATAAATTTTTTAAATTTATTTGACCCGTGTCACACTCACCGAAACGATGAAATGGTATGCAGACAGATAAAAAACCGTTTTCCAATTGTACGTACTCGTTGTATATTATAATGTTTTTGTTCGTATATTTGTAACGGTATATTCGTTTATTGTACTGATTTCTTTCATTTAATAAATTTATGAAAATATATTGTGTCTTCTTATCCCAAAAAGATCGAAAAACACTTACATTATTTCGGTGTGACATTGTTGACTGATCAGTATACCCTCCCTATTCCGAGATTCTTCAAAAGATTGTATAACTCGTGTCAAATCCTCATCGGACCTTAAAGGAATAATGCTTTTAAAACATATACAGAGTATACAGACAGACAGATCCCCATTATGTGAAGATATCTTTGGTTCGAGGAGTGAACGCCATAAAAATTTCGATTTTAGCATAATGGGGAAATAACACTGATTGACATTTTTGGCGAGTATCTATTTGACGAGATACTACAACTCTCCATATATATATAAAATTCTAATTATAGACACTTACATTTCTATGGTAGTCCCTTGCGTCGGGTTGTAAGGAGCGTCACTGCAAATATCTTCTACGGTTTGCGTTGAAAATAATAATTCGCCACAATCAATCGCATTGAAAAGACTAATTGTGGTTAATGCTGCAGTATCACGTTCTTCATACAAGTCTGGGGAGACGTACAGGTCCATGGTGGAGGATGTGTGACACTGCTGACTGATCAGTATATCATCCATATTCCGAGGTTCTTCAAAAGATTGTATAACACGTGTCAAATCCTCATCGGACCTTAAAGGAATAATGCTTTTAAAACATATACAGAGTATACAGACAGATCCCCATTATGTGAAGATATCTTTGTTCGATTACCAATTTCGATTTTAGCATGATGGGGAAATAACATTGATTGACATTTTTGACTAGTATCTATTTGACGAAATACTACAACTCTCCGTATATATATAAAATCGAATTATGGACACTTACATTTCTATGGTAGTCCCTTGCGTCGGATTGTAAGGGGTTTGCGTCGAAAATAATTCGCCACAATCAATCGCATTGAAAAGACTAATTGCGGTTAATGCTGCAGTATCACTTTCTTCATACAAATCTGGGGAGACGTACAGGTCCATGGTTGAGGAATGATTATTCACTGATGCGAAAATAGCTACTGTTACTCCCAACTGAAAATATCCCCTTTTATATGCACATTCGCCAAGCTCCGCCCAAAAGACCAGATGTTCGTCGTGATTGGCTGCCGATGTAGCTGGGTGGAGCTATGACGTGTACCATTCCGCTATAACGGGTACGGACGAGTAATTGCATCTTTATATTTTCACTAATAGAATTAATGCTCTTATTCTCCTTTGAAAATTATTTGGTGATTCGTATAGAACTTTTGATATTGATTCCAAATATGGTTTCAGAAGTTTTCTATCACCCATAGTTTTCGAGAAAATAATATTTCCATTTACTCAATTTCCCGCATCATTAGTCACTAATGTAATCGAGAGGGTATAAAGAAATATATCATAATTATATTTTAAAAATAACATTCGGTTTCAACGTTAAACTGTAGGTCTAAGGTGGTCATTACACATAATAAAAGAAAGTGGTTGGCAGATAAATGGGCACCCTACGTGTCCTAGTGGTTAAGACGTGGGGCTGTTGATGGTTCGGAGTTAAACTGTAGGTCTAAGGTGGTCATTACACATAATAAAAGAAAGTGGTTGGCAGATAAATGGGTGCCCTACGTGTCCTAGTGGTTAAGACGCTGGGGCTGTTGATGGTTCCACGTTAAACTGTAGGTCTAAGGTGGTCATTACACATAATAAAAGAAAGTGGTTGGCAGATAAATGGGTGCCCTACGTGTCCTAGTGGTTAAGACGCTGGGGCTGTTGATGGTTCCACGTTAAACTGTAGGTCTAAGGTGGTCATTACACATAATAAAAGAAAGTGGTTGGCAGATAAATGGGCACCCTACGTGTCCTAGTGGCTAAGGTGGTCATTACACATAATAAAAGAAAGTGGTTGGCAGATAAATGGGTACCCTATGTGTCCTAGTGGTTAAGACGCTGGGCTGTTGATGGTTCCACGTTAA
>JAJOZX010006399.1:0-125000 GCA_023014485.1 Bathynomus jamesi | reverse complement strand
ACCCCCCTTTGCAACATTACATAATAACCTGTAACATTCTTGCACTCTCCCCTTTTGCGGCTATACTACTCAGCTTTACGAAGGGTACACTTTCCTCAGCACAAATCTCTTCTAATTTGTTATTCAAAAATATTGTTTTGGACGTAATTCTAAGACCCAACCCGTGCCTAGGGGTAATACCTAGAACTAAAGACCTATCTGACCTCGCCTTCAGGGACCTAATTAACCCCCTATATCTCTCCAAAAGGTCAGGCACTCTCGTATCGGGCCTATACGAGTCGTTGCCTCCTACCATCGTCACCAACATTGAGTGACGGGAAGCAACGTCAACCCTATCCACTTCGTCTCTAACTCTGTCAACCCTGGCCCCTGGGAGACAGACCCTCCTCCTCTTGGTTGGATTCCGTTTAACGAACTCTTTGTCCATGTGGCGCACTAAGAGTCCCCAATTAAAATAGTTTCCTCCTCATTCACGTCCCTTTCCAAATGGGCGAAAGGGTTCGAAACCTCGATAGGGGGGGGATTCCTATCACCTAACGTACGCGGCCTAGCTCCACCTTAACCTCTCTAAATCCCTCGCTATCTACTACTCTCGGACTAACCTTAACCCCTTCCTCAACTCTATCTAACCTTCCCGACAAGCTACCTAAACTAGAAACTAAGTTACGCACCTCACCCTGCAAATTACTAACGTCTTCAACGTTAGTATTGGTTCGGCCTACGTCAACCGTAGCCCTAACCCTGCCCTCATCAAGCGTTGCAAGTCTATCCGCTACCTCACGTACACTGCGTTTTATACCAACTAATTCCTCCATGAACTCGCAAAAGAAACAAACTGATCTATCGGTAATCGCCATTGGACCGCCGTTATAATCCTTAAATTCCGAATACCACCGGTTAACCCTACACCTAACACACGACGCTTTCTGCGACGGCATCGCGCAGTTAAAAATTAGTTTAAACCGTCACAGGTATAAATTAAATTAAGCCGGCACGCTATGAAAACTTCTAAATCGCTAAAAACCACTAATATTCAATTACTTAACTATAACAACGTAAATTTAAACGCAAGTATATAAAGTTCAAAAGTATCCAAAAGTAAAATTCTCAGCAATATATAAAAGTAGATGCAAAATCAGAGAGCTCAGGAAATGCGTCCGTTCAGTACAAAGTCTGGCTGATAGAAGAGGATGAAATGGAAAATGAAATAATTTACTTTGAAGAGATTAGTGATAACATAATTAAAGCGTGACACAGAGCAAAAGAGTTTAGCAGCTCAGTACAGTTAGAGACCAGGTCTAATAATGAAACACAGCCCTCAACAAACAATGTTTGTGAGGTTAAGGTTAACAGATCTGCAGTTCAATTACCAAGGCTGGGTCTAATGGGTAAATTTGATTTGTGTATTTTAAGGAGGATGTAAAGAGTACCTGGGGACGAGCCGGATGATGGAAATTGAATTCTTTCGAAACGTCTGTCAGTGTTATTTTCTGGGAGTATTCAGGAATGGCAAGGATGGGCAGACGTTTTTCAGTCAGCAGTTCATTCTAGTCAAGTGTTAAGTCCTGTGGAGAAGTTTAATTATTTGCAGTCCTTCTTGGAAGAGGAGGCAGCAAAGACAATAGCAGGATTAACATTAACAGAGGCTAATTATAATGTGGCTTGGGATATATTAAAGAAATGGTTTGGTAAGCAGAGATCTTAACTAAAAGCCACCTTCGTGAACTTTTAGCTATACCTCCTCTTAATAATCCCAATAGTGTCAAGGAGTTACGGCAGTTCTATGATGAATTTGAAGTTAAAACTAGGTCCCTGGACAACTTGGGTATAGGAATGGAAATGTATGGTGTAATGTTGGTCACTATACTGGAGTCTAAATTGCCTAGCTCAATTTTGCTTCAATTAAGTAGGGGACACTCTACAAAACATGTGTACATCCCCCTTCACCAGATGTTAAGCCTTTTAGGCACAGAATTAACAAGACGAAAGGGAATTGAGTTTGCACAGTGGGATGTTAAACAAGGATACAAAGGCAGGCACAGCACCAAAGTTTCTACAAAAAGGAATAGCCCAGGTACAGTGTCAGCTCTACATGCATCCTCTGAGTATAAATTAAAGGAAATCAAAGAAAGCATATTTTGCGAAGCAACCACAAGTCATATAAATGTGAAGTGGCTGAGGCTTTACCTGTTGAGGAGATAAAGTACAGGGTAACTAAGTTCACAACATGTTTTAAATGTTTTTTGAAAGGTCAGAGAGCAATGTTTTGTAAGTTTAAAATTTTGTGCAAAAAATGCCATAGCCGGCATCAGCCATTATTGTTTGAAAACACTCCTAGTACGAGATGGGACGATCCATCACCACCAACTCATCGCCGCCAACTCATCGCCGCCAACTCAACTCCGCCGACTCAACTCCAGCCAACTCATCGCCGCCAACTCAACTCCATTTTTTTCAAAAAATAAATTAAATTTATTTTTGAAGGTTAGAGCTTTAAAAAATTAAAAATCGTTAGAAACTCTTTATTCTACTACGTTAAAAAAAAGATTAAAAGGTTCAGATTTTAATTAGTGGTAATTGTAGGCAATCCCACGTAAATATTCTAATGGTGATCGTTGCTCAAAGCTTAAAACTAGTTTTAATATACGGTCATCAGCATCACGATATTTTTTTAACTTTGAAGGTGGAGCATGACCTCCTACAAGTTGTTCGAGATACATATCTCGACTCTTCTGTATTTTGTATAAGGCATCTATAATGTTAATTGGTGAAGGTTAGGTTAGGTTAGGTTGGGTTAGGTTAGGTTGGGTTAGGTTAGGTTGGGTTAGGTAGTTAGGTTGGGTTAGGTTAGGTTAGGTTAGGTTGGGTTAGGTTATATTATATAAATAAAATATTATATAAATATAATTAGTTATGTTTTCAATGGTTCTTCCAAGTGTTTTTAATTTCCTTCAGTACCTATCATCGCACTAAAGAAAGATTAATAAATTATACAAAACATTATTTGGCAACGGTGCATTCGGAGTTGAGTTGGCGGCGATGAGTTGGCGGCGATGAATCGGCGGCGATGAGTCGTACTAGACGCTCCTAGTAGGCCTACCCAGGAGGAGAGACATCAGTGGCACCTGCCACCGCTATGAAAGGAAGTAAGAGTAAAGGGGGTTATTGCAAACAGCTGCAGCATTATTAATTGGGAATGATGGAGAAGTTACTGTAAGAGTGTTGTTTGATAGTGGTAGCCAGTGTAACTTTATTAAGACCAGAATTTCGAGAAATTTTAAGTTTAAAGAACTTAAGAGGGAAAATTTAAGAATTTCTGGGTTTGGGGGTTTAGTTCAAAACAGAACCAAAGTTAAGAAGGTCGAAGTTGTGGTTAAGGAGTTGTTACCACAAAGTCCCACTGTCAAGGTCCAAGCTGTAGAGATTGAGGAACTTTGTGCTTCAGTCACTACTTATTTAGATATGGCATGTGTCCAAGTAATGCAAGTTAAAGAAATTAATTTGGTCAATAATAAGTTTGAAGGAACAGAAGCGTGTACGGAAAATTCCCAGTCGGAATATTGCCAGGCGGAAAATTGCCAGTGGGGAAAATTGCCAGTGAGAATATTGCCAGGCGGAAAATTGCCAGTGACAAAAATATGTAAAAATTTAGAAAGTAAGAAATAAAGTAATTGAGAAAAAGGACGTGTGTGTGTGTGTGTGTGTGTGTGTGTGTGCGTGTGTGTGTGTTCCAGTCATAACTCCAAAATGGAAGCAGTTACAAACATGAACCTTCACACACATATTGATTAGGTCCCCAGGTTGTGCACCTGGGTGTTAATAAATTAAATAATTAATTTTAAAAAATGAAATAACGTCATCAAGATCATTACGTCATTATATATATATATATATATATATATATATATATATATATATATATATATATATATCGAAACCTATGGTAAAATTATTGAATACCCGGTTAGGTTCATTGAATGCCAGGTTTGGTCCTCTGTACGCCCTTGACGATTGGTTAGGTTAAGTCGTGATATTTTCGTTAGCTTTAACGAAAAGGCTTTAGCTCAGACCAAGAAATTGCACTTCGAAAGAGGGGAAGAGAGACATACTGCCAAAAAGTACAAAAATATCAATGACAGATTGGAGAAAGTCATCCGTCAGTATAATGAAGAAGATAAATTGACATTTCTTCGATCTATTGCTTATAATCTTCATACTTTTTTAGGCTTTCCTTTCCTTAACAAGTTTTAGCATTTTAAAATTTTAAATAATAATATTTTAATAAATAAATCCTTTTTTGTGAATTTTAGTTTTTTTCTCACTGGCAATATTCCGGCTGGCAATATTCTTACTGGCAATTTTCCCCACTGGCAATTTTCCGGCTGGCAATTTTCCGCCTGGAAATTTTCCGGCTGGCAATGTTCCTACTTCCAACAGAAGATATTAGTCTTTTGATTGGAGCTGACTATTATTGGGACTTCATCACTGGTAACATTGTCTGCATATCCCAAGGTCCTGTAGCTATTGAAAGTAAGCTAGGCTGGATGCTACATGGCAGCAATGAAATGGAGGTTAAAGCTCTTTTTGTTAAGACTGAGGAGAACAGCTATGGTTTGGTAAGGCATTTGAAAGCCTTTTGTGAACTTGAATCCATTGACATAAAGGACAAACAGGAGAAGCAGGCAAGCACAGTGAATAGGGAGGTTTTAGAGCAATTTGAAAAAAGTATTGGGTTTAGAGATGGTTGCTACGAAGTTGGCCTCCTTGGGAGGATTCTTGCAAACCCAGCTCAAACCTTCAGCTAGCTAATAGGAGGTTGGAGACATTGCACAAGCTGAAGAAAAAGGAGGAGTTGTTAAATGAATACAATGAAGCCATCTTAAGGTATGTAAAGGTCACAGTGGCATACGGTGGTTAACAAAACAGGGTGTGCTGAACATTATAACAAGGTACCTAAAGCGTAAAATTTAAGTTATATATAATAAATGGTATTATAAATGGCATAATAAATGCATTAAGAACTAAGTTAAACATACAAACAATAACGATTCGTTAAAAATGAACGAATCATGCAAATCCGATTCTCTTTCTGTGGTACATAAGTAACAAAAGTAGGCTATATAGCAGGGGTGGCCAAGTTTCCTGGACCCAAGAGTCACATACGACGTTTTGCAGATCTACGAGAGCCGCAAAATATTTCAAAAAGAATTTAATTATTAAAAACATATACATATAGTTATACTCACATTATTAAATTGTTTAATTACTGCTTGTAGAAGGTTTAATTTGGGTCTTCATTTTGGCTCTTAATGTTTTAAAGTCTGGCTGATGTGATGTTAAGGCGGTATGAAGAAGCTCAGTCAGGTGTTGGTTAGTGAGGGCAGCACGATGTTTTGACATTACAAACTTCATTACCGAGAAGAGTGCTTCACAGCAATAAGTTGTCCCAAAAACTGAGATAAGTCGGAAATTGTTTTCCTGAGGTGAGGATACTTTGTCTCTGGTGCTTGCTTCCAAAACTCAACTGCAGATAAGCTTTTATGTATCAACTTTAAACCCACGTCCTCCTGTAGCTCCAAAAGTTCTGTTTGTATTGAAGCAGCTTCTGTAACAAAAGGTGTAGTAACAGGACAGCCATCGTTGACGACATCAATCAGGAAAGGATTTACAAGAAATTCGAAGCATGGTTTTAGCTTCTTTAGTTCATCAAACCTGAACTGAAAATCATCAATTAGTCCTTCTAATTTACCTTTGTATTCCTCCAATTTACTATCTTTTACTTAAATATCAGGAAAAGTGTTTGCTCGGTTTTTCAGGTGGGAAAAGTGGTCAAATTTTTTTGTTACTAGATCTTTTTGAAAGAGCTTTATTTTATTCTGGAAAGTGAAAACTGTCTGTGTAAGGTCAGAAATAACCTTATCCTTTCCCTGAAGTGCCAAATTTAGATTTTGAAGGTGTTGTATTACATCAGTAAAAAACATCAGATCCTGCACCCATTCGTGATCTTCTAGTTGTGGGTATGATTTTCCCTTTTCTTTCAAGAAATCAATGATAGGCTCCAACAGTGCAACAAACCTATTCAGGAGATTACTAGTTGATAACCACCTTACAATACAGTAGAATGAAAGGTCATCTGGCTTATCTTGAAGATTCAGCTCCTCGATAAAATTTCTAAACGCTCGGTGCGTTTTTGCATTTGAACGAATGAAATTCACAATTTCTAGAACACATTTCATAACACTGTCATACCTAAAGTACTTGCTCATACCTAAAGTACTTGCTTACCAAATGACCACGGTGAATGATACAGTGAATAAAGAGACACACAGGATACTTGGGATCGCGTGTCAAGAGCCCAACTAGGCCTACATTTTGTCCTACCATAGCTGATGCTCCATCTGTTGCAACACTGACAAGTTTATTCAATGGTACTTGAGCATATGATAATGCCTCGTCAAGTGCGTTCTTTATGTCAACCCCTCTGGTGGTTTCTCTTAGGGTCATTAAGTCCAAGAGTTCTTCTTTCACATTTCCATCGCCAGTAACATAACGAACAAATATCGCCAGTTGAGGGTTATCTTTAATATTTGTGGATTCATCGAGGGCCAAACTGAAGGCAACAGAATTCCTCAAATCACTCTGTAACGAGCATGTAATTTCAGCACTGATCTGAGAAATACATCTCTCTGTAGTGTGGCGGGAAATAGAAATACTTGCTATTTGTTCTCGAAGCTTTGTGTTATCTGGAGCGAGAATTGCAGTAACATCGGCAATATTCTTCTTCACAAATTCTCCACTACTGTAGGGAAGTTGAGCACGAGCAATATTCCATGCCATAAGAAAACTAGCTTCAGTAGTTAAGTCAGCTGTCTTACACAATGATGAAAGTACAGTTTGTTGGGCAACTAGGCTAGATTTCAACATTGTTAACTTAGTCTTCCGCAATTCTGATTTGGGAGGAAATTCCGTAATAAAATTTTTATGGTTAGTTTCATGATGACGCTTTAAGTTACTAGCTTTAAAGTGATTGAGTGCCACGTGGCAGATAAGACACACAGGTTTCCCACCCTTAACAGTAAAGGCAAAGCTCTCCTCCCACTCCTGTTTAAAAACTCTATTTTCTTCTTCATATTTCCGTTTCTTACACTTTGTCTGCTCAGTCATTTTAATCAACTAAGGGGTTGTATAACTTTCACTTGTATAGCTGAGAAAAATAGCCACTATTTGATCTAAGAAGCCAATTTTAAAACACATTCACTCGTTACTACACGCGGCCCGCAGGGTAGCTCGAGGGGTACTGGACACTGGTGAGTGGCGATTGGTGTTAGTTACGTAATTATCCCTCTTAGTGTCTGTCACGCAAAAGAAATTGTCGTACGCATGACGCATTTTATTGTCAATTCAATTTTTCCTTGTTTTTTTTTTATATTTTTTTATTATGTGAAAAAAAAATTATATTTGTATTATGAATTTTGTCGTTTATGATAAATACAATAAAAAACAAAATTGTCTCGCGAGCCGCAGTTAACAACCTCGAGAGCCGCATGCGGCTCGCGAGCCGGGGTTTGGCCACCGTTGGTATATAGCCTATATTATCGAACGACACTGCGATACACCCACACCAAACAGCAAGCTGTGTGCTACTGCCGCTCCGCTCGACTTCAGCTAGTAATAACTCCCACTATTCCCTAACACTCGCTTTCATCTCCTCCATCTCCTGCCTGTCCTCACTTCTATCCCTCCTCCCTAAAGTGTGCGAGAAAGGTTCAGCTCGACCGCAGATATGAACGGCGAACAGAAAGTACTAGAAGCAACAACGAAGGTTAATACTGTATATTAATGCATGCAAAATTATCATGACCTTTTATTTTTATAAAATATTATTTAGTATAAAAGATTTAATAATTTATTTATTAATTTTTTAAAATAATTATTTTACAGCTTTTGTTGGTGTACGCCGCACACCAATCACACCCTGAACGCCCCTGGTAAAGGAGGGCTATGCTGAAAGGGTGCATGGTGAGTTGGTGAGACAGGAGGCACATTATCTGCCACACCATGCAGTGGTACGGCGAGACAAAACTACCATCAAATTGAAGGTAGTTTTTCATGGTTCAGCCAAGGACAAAGGTGGTGTGTTCTTGAATGACTGTTTGGATGCTGGGCCAAATGTAAATGCAGATTTATTTTCCTTCTTGCTGAGATTCACGTTTGGTAGAGTAGCATTGACTGCAGATGTGAAGCAAGCATTTTTGAGGATAAAGTTAAAACCAGAAGACAAGGATGCAGTAAGGTATCTGTGGGTGGATACGAAAAACTTGTTGGAAAATGAAGCGAAGGTTCAAGCATATAGAATTAAATCAGTGTTGTTTGGCCTCAGTTCTAGTCCATTTCTGTTGGCAGCTACTATGCAGTACCATTTTAAGAAATATTCTGAAGTCTATCCTAATACTATTGAACACATAAGGCAAAATTTTCTTTCATGTTGATGATTTACTGTGTTCAGTGGATAATACAGAAATGGCTAAACGGATAGTCATGGAGGCTAGAGCTATAATGAGGGAGGTTAACATGGAGTTTAGAAAATGGCAGACCAATCATTCTCAGTTACAGCAGTTTATGAGTCAGTCCTGTGCAGGACCTGATGCAGCAGAAAGTATTGAGGATTCTGGTATTAAGGAGTTGTGGGAAATAAACACAAAGGTGCTAGGAATTGTTTGGCAGCAAGGAGAGGATTTGTTTACCTTTAATGGGAAATCTTTAGTAGAGCTGGCTGAGAATGAGACAAGGTGGACAAAATGTACAGCTCTTAGTTTGGCTTCGAAGGTCTTTGATCCTCTTGGATACCTGCCTCCATTTGTGATGAAAAAATTGGTTTCAGAGCCTCTGGGAAATTGGACTTGGGACCAAGAGTTACCTGATCATATGGTGGTAAAGTGGAAATATTTGTTCAAGGAATTGGCACATCTTGGAGACATTGAAATCTCAAGATGGTACTTTGGAGAGTTGAACAATAGTCCAGACAATTTGGAGATGCACATTTTTTGTGATGCAAGTGAGGAAAACTATGCAACCTGCATTTATATAAGAGGCACATTCGAAGAGGAAGTAAGTTGCAGGTTGGTTGCTGCAAAGAGCAGAGTAGCACCTTTGAAAAGGCTTTCTATTCCAAGGTTGGAATTGCTGGGTGCAAGCATTGCTAATCGGCTTGCAGTTTCATTGCTAAACACTTTGGGCCTTTATGAAATTCCAAGCTATTATTGGACAGACTCCACTATAGTTTGGCACTGGTTAAGAAGCCAGGCAAGGAAATGGAAACCATTTGTTGCCAATTGGGTGGAGGAAATTCAAAAACACACAGATCCAAAGCAATGGAAGCATTGTCCAGGCACCCAAAACCCAGTTGATTTAACAACACGAGAAATTTCAGTGAAAGATCTTGCACACTCAAGTTTGTGGAGGAATGGGCCAGAGTGGCTAAAACTTGGAAATGAAAATTGGCCTTCAAATCAGCCTATTGTAGGAGAATGCCAGGTTGAAGAAGAATGGGTGAGTGAGATGAGAAAATGCACTGTGAACAGTTGTCAAGTTATGCATCAGGACCCCATATTGAGGGTTGAGGACATTAGCAGTCTGAAAAGGTTGTTAAGAGTGACAGCATGGGTATATAGATTTACAGACAACATTAAGGGAGAAACAAGAAGGGAAGGAATTCTGAACTGTAAAGAGATTCAGCAAGCCAGGCACTACTGGGTGATATATGTGCAAAAGGAAAAATTTGGTGAAGAGAGAAAATTGCTCACCAGCAGTCCATTACAGGTTCTACCAACACAGTCTGCTCTCAAAGGCTTGGATGTGTTTTTTGGATCAGCATTTATTGAGAGTAGGAGGTAGACTACAGTTTTCTGGGCTTCCAGAGAAGAAAAGACATCCAATTTTGCTACCTTCTGGGGCCACTTTGTGGAACTTTTGATCCTGGATACGCATGATAAGTTGTTACATGCTGGAGTTAGAGAAGTGATAATAGAGACCAGACAACAGTTTTGGATTCCCGAAATTAGACAAGTAGTAAAAAAGTTTTTGCATAGATGTGTGGTTTGCTAGTGTTGGAGTGCAAAGCCTTATGAAAAGGTGGCTCTGCTTCCAAGAGAACGTTGTGTCTATACTGCCCTATTTGATGTAGTGGAAGTAGACTTCGCAGGTCCAGTCTATGTGTATGAGCAAGGCCGCAAGGGGAGTCGAACAAAGTTTATATATGTCTTTTCACATGTGCTACCACCAGAGCAATCCATTTGGAGTTTGTAAGCAATTTACGTAATGATGTATTTCTTTTTGCCTTTAAAAAGTTTGTGAACAGAAGGGGTTTCCCAAATAAAATTATATCTGATAATGCAAAAACTTTCAAAATGGCTGCAAGAACTCCAAGAAGTTTGGTCCTTGCTAAAAAAGGAGGGATTCCAATCCTACTTTTCACACCATGGGGTACAGTGGGAGTTTATTGTTGAGAGAGCACCATGGTGGGGAGGATTTTGGGAAAGGCTAGTGAGAAGTGTAAAGTGTCCATTAAAGAAACTTTTTGCTAATGCTCATTTGAGCAAAGAAGAATTCCGCACTGTTTTGTGTGATGTAAAAGCAATAGTGAACAGCAGGCCCATCACCTTTGTTTATAACAGTAGTCTTAGGCTAGAATCCGATTACGAAGGACCATGTTATTTTATTTATTTTGATTGAGTTCAGAATCTCAGCTGATCCGTGAATGGCCAAGCTCTGAGGGGCTACTTTAACTTATAGCCTAAGTTAAGCTAGACTAAAACAAACTTACGGACTTGGAGATCCTATTAGGTCTTACCTCAGGGTTGCTGACTCAATGTGGGTCTACTTTGAGCCTCAGTAGCATAAAATTAAGAAAAACAAAAGGGGCACTATTTATGGTCTTCTTTCTAAACCTTGCAACAACAACACAACCTGCAACTGCATCTTGTATCTAAACAACCAAACTGAATTGCAAGAGAGTTCTCTATAAGACCACGCCCTGTAAGTACTGCATTCAACAAACAAGTAGAAAAGACGCGGAGCCCAAAAATGCTAGCTCTAAATTAAGTGAATTTTTCACTAACCTTACAATTATGAGATGGATCAGGAGCGGCTCGCAGGTAGGCACTGTGGAACTGCAGCACTCCCATGATCTTATGATCTTCATATTTAAATATTTAAAATAGCCTCTCTGATTGTTTTTTTTCAATGAACTTTGAGTTTTTAAATCAGATTATATCCTTTTTTCCTTAAACTATTTCAATGCCGAACGAATGAATCACGAAAGTAGCTTCAGCCTTCCCGTGGAACTGCGTACTTAACAGTTCCAGATTTTGTTCGAAACGCTTGAAACCTCGGTGGCGGACGTACGAAGAGCGAGTCAGAATCGCGGGTTTAAGAGGATTCAAAGCACTGTGGACAGAGCAGTGCCGATTTGTTTGTTTGACGTGGTAGTTGTGTTGCTGTATCGTTTGCTAATTCGAAATTTAATTTCCGAATTGCATTTATCAATGATTCGTTATCATTTATTTTTTGTCGTGAGATTGAAGTTAATTATACAGGGTGTCCCAGAATTAACTATCTATTTCAATGAAATCGGAGAAATTTTTTAAAAACACACTTTTATTTATGTTTATCATGTTTAATATGTGTTAAAAATGTATAAATTTCTAAATTTTTTTCATAATTTTATTTTCATAATTTTTTCATTATCTGGTCCAATGAAAGACCGTCTGAAGTCATAAAATGGCAAAGAGACTCTCCAAAAGTTAACGTGTGGCTTGGAATGACCAAATCCAAAATTTATGGCCCATTCTTCTTTGCGGAAGCAACTGTAACAGGTACCGTCTACCTTGATATGATTCAGCAGTTTCTCGAACCACAGCTTCTTGATGATGGCATTCTTGATAATGTTGTTTCAACAAGATGGAGCACCATGTCATTATGCTCTAATTGTTCGAGAATACCTCAACAGACGCCTTCCGAATCGGTGGATTGGACGTGGAGGACCTCGACCTTGGCCTCCGCGTTCTCCGGATTTGACACCCCTGGATTTCTTTGCATGGGGTTTCATAAAAACAAAGGTTTATTGCCAGAAGATCAATGCTTCTTGTTGAAACACATTATCAAGAATGCCATCATCAAGAATCTGTGGTTCGAGAAACTGCTGAAGCATATCAAGGTAGACGGTACCTGTTACAGTTGCTTTCGCAAAGAAGAATGGGCCATAAATTTTGGATTTGGTCATTCCAAGCCACACGTTAACTTTTGAAGAGTCTCTTTGCCATTCTATGACTTCAGACGGTCTTTCATTGGACCAGATAATGAAAAAATTATGAAAATAAAATTATGAAAAAAATTTAGAAATTTATACATTTTTAACACATATTAAACATGATAAACATAAATAAAAGTGTGTTTTTAAAAAATTTGTCCGATTTCATTGAAATAGATAGTTAATTCTGGGACACCCTGTATAATAATTGGATTATTTACAATATATAGCTTTCATTTCTTGGAATATTTTTTCGCTCAGAATAAAAACAGAAGAATGGAATTTGTTTATAAATAAAATTTTTGGCAAATTCGAAATTACCCTTTAAGCGTAAGTACCCTATAATTGATTTTATGATACTATTTTACTTATTTTTATGACTGAGTAGTGAGTAGTTATCTATTTATCTATTCGACTTTCTCTTTCTCTCATATATATATATATATATATATATATATATATATAATCGACACAATTGTTCGCAATTTCTGAGGCAGCACCCCCATAACTGAAAGTCACGAGCCGCCACTGATGGATATATAATTATACACCTTAATAAAATACTGTATATTCAAGCAATGCTGCAGCAATCAGATTAGTCATCATATGCCTTGGGACAACAATGGCTCTTCCTCTTCTAGATTTTCTAACATGTATCACTGTAGCTCCTCAGATCACCTTCACCCTGCTGACCTGCTCACCTCTGCTGCTTCACATTGTTGTGATAATCATTTATGGGGTAGAAAAACACTATTCTTGGACGGAGTGAATAAATATTGAAACCAATAATTAAAAACAACTCTTTTGGACAATAAGATTTTAAAAAATCGGGGGCATGCCCCCGGACCCCCCTAGCACGGCGCGCAGCTTCGCCGTACGCATTTTGTTTTGTCCAATACTGTAACCCCTCATGCTCTGGATACGGCCCTAATATATATATATATATATATATATATATATATACTGTATATATATACAGGGTCTGTCAAAAAAAACTAAGCCAATTTGAAATCTCTATAAAATGCACAGTTTGATAGAGATTTCAAATATTTTTTTACATTAAATAAATAAAAGGCTCATAAATAATCTGTGATAATTTTATAACTTTATTTTAAATATTTTAGGAGTTATGCGGTTATTTCTACAGATTGCGAAAATTTCAGTTTTTCTCATTATGTAATATCTTCGTTTTTCTCTTTTTCAGAATTTGTTTAGATTTAAAAATTTTCGTGAATACCTCTAAATATGCCATTCTCACATGAAGATAAAGTAATTATAAAGCATTATAGAGTTGAAAAAGGTTATAGTCCAAGGAAATTACTTTCTGAATTCGATTGTAAAGGATGGGCTAGATCAGGTTTAGATTACTTATTGAGAAGTATCGATGAAACAGGAAGCATTGAAAGGAAGGTTGGTAGTGGGCGACCAAAATCAGTTAGAGTAGATGAAAATATTCAGAAAGTGGAGGAACGTATCCTTAGTCAAGAGGATCGACCTGGTAGCCACATGACACCTGCTCAAATATCAAAAGAACTAGAAATATCAGAATCAAGCGTAAGAAGGATTATTAAATCTGATCTGCAATTTAAACCATTTAAAAGAGTGCATGGACAAAGATTGTCAGAAGTAAACTGTCAGAAAAGAGTTGAGAAATCCAAACGTATTTTACGTATAATAACTGAAGATAAACTTTCCAAGACATTTTTTACGGATGAAAAACGTTTTCCGGTAGAGCCACCAAGAAACTCAGAATGACCGGGTTTATTCTGATGTTGCGAAGAAAAATGAAATCCAAGATGAAAGACTGTACGCAACAAGGAGTCACTTTTCTTCTAGCGTCATGGTTTCTGTTGGTATGTCCAAGTTGGGAAAAACTTCAATATTTTTTATTGAGCCAGGAGTGAAAATTAATGCTCAATATTATTAAAATACCCTGCTTGAGAAAATGCTTCCAGAAATGAGAAACTTGGCTAGTCAAGGTTACTTTATTTTTCAACAAGATGGTGCAACATCACATACTGCCAAAACAACCATCGAATATTTGAAAAAGAATGTGCCTGAATTTCTGGAACCGAATAATTGGCCACCTAACAGCTCTGACCTAAGCCCTGTATACTACGGAATATGGGAAAACTTGGCAGAGAGAGTGTATAGGAACAGAATAAGGGATGTCAATCATTTGCGTGAGTTGATTATCGCAAAATGGGCAGAGCTCCCCAAGAGCAAATAAATCGAGCAATAGACGAATTCAGACCAAGATTAAAAAAAGTGATAGAAATGCAAGGGAATCATATTCAACAGTTCTTTTAATTTTATTAAACTAAAAATGATCTACAGTATATCGTAAAAAATTTTTTTTCATGTTAAGTAGGAGAATCTCACTTTTTAGTTAATTATTAATAAAATTAACAATTCTGAAGATATCGTCATAAAAATTTAAAGGATAATAGGTGATTACCTATACTTTATTGTGTAAAGAATTCAACCTAATTAGATAAATGGTTTTGTTTTAATAAAGGTTTGAATTTGGCTTAGTTTTTTTTGACAGACCCTGTATATACTGTGTATATATATATATATGTATATATATATATATATATATATATATATATACACACACATGCGCTTCGGTGGTGTAGTGGTTAGCGTCGCTGACTGCGAATCCATCGGCCCCGGGTTCGAGACCCGGTGACGGCAGCCGGCGCGCAGCAAAACCCAGCTGTTCATCCTTCCACACAATAAAGAAAGTGGTTGGTAGATAAATGGGTACCATGGGTGGCCTAGTGGTTAAGACGCTGGTCTGGTAGTGGGGCGTGGTTCGGATTCCACATTAAACTGTATGTCTAAGGTGGAGTGAAAACCTTGACCTTCGTCAGAATGAACAATTCGGACGGAAGCTAACCATAGGTAACCAAAGGTATACAGTATATATAATATATATATATATATATATATATATATGTTACCCACAGACCATGCATAGAACAAGGAACCCTTCTGGAAAAATTAAATCCACTATAGTTCGAATAAGTAATGACAAATACTATAGTTTTTGTTTTTCATGATGTTAGCCTGACGTGGGCAACGGGTCACTCGCAAAGACGCCCCAAAATATAGCTTCCCTCACCAGCTATCTGCCAAGCAGATAGGATCCAGTTCAGGGGCGTAGGAACATATTTTACATTGGGAGGGGGCCAAGAAGTGACGGTATGGATAATTGTTGTACATCGAATACACTAATATTTAAACTTATTTCGACTATATTCGACCATATTAAAAATCAAGAAAATTAATTTAAAAAATCTATATTCATACTTATGTATCTACACAAAATATCTGCTATACATAAATTGTAGAATACTTATAATCGGAAATTGCACAAACATTCTAGGGAAGATGCATTTATCATGCACTTTTTATCATGTTCACGTACTACACGCTATGTACAACATACTACACGCTAAAATAGCGTTCATTAAACAGTAAACGACCCGAAATAATTCCTTCTTGTAAATATTGAGCATCATGCAATGATTTAAGTGCTTTTGTGTCATAGTATCCTCATATAACTCTTGATGCGTCGTAGTACTGAAAATGTTCTCTCGGCAGTTGCTGTCGTTACTGGAACTGTTAAGAACAATCGTAACAGTTTGTCCACTTCGTTCAACATCCTCTGGCAAACAGGTTGGGAATCTAGAGCATCGCAGTGTCTGAAGACTAGTTACCTGAAAAAATAAAAATTCCCATTAGTGGTTTCATTTTCGTTGTTGCACTTTTGCTTGAATTAAGAAATCAAATTTCAATTCAATTTTTGGGCTGTTTCCCCATGTGTTATTTCATTTTCTTTACAGGTAAATATTTTTCAGTTGCTTTTTCGTTCTCGAACAATAATCTATTTTATGCTCGAATGATAATTTTAATAAAACGCAAACACTAATGACAATTACCTCCTTAATAGTCGACCAATCGAGAATATCACGCAGCATTGGAAGTTGAACGGATAATTTCTCGAAGTCGATATCTTTTTGATACAATTGTACAACAGAGTCACGAATTTTGTGCTCTTTTCCGCTAGCTGCAGAGAGCAAGATGTTTTCGATGTCAACCAAGTCATAGAAATTATCCTGCTGAAATCTTCTGTTCAATTCTCCGCTCATAATGTCGAGCACATCATAGTACTGCACTCGGTAATATTGCTTGATGTCCGTATATTCATGATTCTCACAGCCCGAATCTAGTTTCTTAGGCATTCGCTTGAAGCGCGGGAGTACGGGAGGATCAGTGAGACAACTAGAGTCGTGCGTAACAGCCGAGTAGAATCTGTCAAACCAATCCTCGGAGCGGTATCGGCTGTAATGCTTCTGGCAAGCCACTGCAGCTTGCTGTGCGTCCTGTGAAGACGTAGCCTTCGTTTGCACTGTCGCTGACAATTGCTCAGCAGGTGAAAATACCAGCAAAGGTAATCGTAAGTCAAAGTACGTTTGGATTTTTCCGACATTGCCAGCAATCCACCTGCTCGGCGACTGTATTCGTCACAATTTTCGTCTCGATATTTCATTAATGTTCCTTCGAGGCTTTCGTAATTCTGAATGATGGCGCTGATAGCTCCATTTCTTACAGTCCATCTTGTTGGACATGATGGCCTCAGACCTGGATTTTCAGCCGGTTTGACCCTCTCGAACAGTGCTTCCCTTTTGGGTGACAGCTTAAATAGCTGTATAAGTTCGCCAGCAAAATCCAAGGCATCTCTGATGGACTTACATTTTCGTGTAACATCCTGGAGACTGAGGTTCAAACAGTGTGCTAAGCAATGTACTGAAATCGCTGATGGTTCCTGCTCTCGAATCAACTTTGCCACACCTGATACGTGGCCTTGAAAGTTACTAGCTCCATCTTAGCCTTGCCCACGACAATCCGATAATTTTAATGTTAACCGAGTGAGGGTATCTCTGATGGCAGACGTGATTGTTGACGCACAGGTGTTTGGAATTTCCACTAGTGCAACTGGATCTTCATGCACTTGGTAGTGTATATCCATCCATCGTACGCAAATGACCAGCTCTTCATAATTAGAACAGGCTCTGGTTTTATCTGCCAACAAAGCATACCATCGAGCTGACTGTATATCTTTAATTACGTCTCGCAGAACCGTGTGTGTGCCATCAGCTCAATTAATTCATTGACAACCTCTGGAGATGCGTATTGATTGTCGACAGCTTTTGAGTCAAGGTTCATACACTGGATCATAAGTTGCCGCAAGTTGCCTTCTCTTTCATCATGACCGCGGAGTGCAAGCCCTTAGCGCAATAAATATCTCATTGCGTGCAATTGCTTTAACAAATTCTGCCGACCAGCTGCCTGTTGCTTACTGCTTTGTGTCGCTAACTGGTCTTGAATTGAAGGGTTTC
This sequence comes from Bathynomus jamesi, assembly GCA_023014485.1. Lineage (NCBI taxonomy): Eukaryota > Metazoa > Arthropoda > Malacostraca > Isopoda > Cirolanidae > Bathynomus > Bathynomus jamesi. Next base: position 107,285 of record JAJOZX010006399.1, on the reverse strand, counting down.
GACGATTCGTGTATGATTCCACAGCCTCTCTGTGGCTCATGCAATTCTCGTGCTGCTTAAAATTCTCAATGGCTTTTCTCCAATTACAGTAGCCGGTTTTGCTGAATACTGTCTCAGACTTAGATGACAGTCTAGTCAACTTGTGATCTTCATTATATTTGCAATAAAAACAGAATACTTGTTTTGAAGTTGTGCAGAGATGCAGCCAGCTGAAAGTACTATACCATGAAGGTAAAAATGTATGTCGTCGAGAGGAAAAATCTTGCTGTAGCATTGATGATAGATTCTGAAGTGGGTTGTGATGGCTTGCACATTTGCATGCAGCAATCTGCATTGCAAGTGTCTTCTCTTCACCTGAAAAGTAAATATAGAAAAGCAAAATGTGATTTCAGCGATGTCATAGTCATAGATTTGCAGTGTCATAGTTACACTCTTTTACTTATTTTCTTCCTTGCTTTTTGTTGATGTCTTGTTTCAAATTTTGTTTCAGTTATACTTTTACCAAGGTCAGTTTTTGGTTTTTCTATTACTCTATTTATAGATTCTCTTCTTTTTACAAATTCGTTTTTTTCGTTTTCTGTTTTTAGTGTTGTGGTCAGTATTTACGTTAAATAAAAAAATCTAATACTTACATTTGAGATGAGCTGTGAATCAGAATCATCTTGAGGAGTTTCTGAATTGTGAGTTTACAAATGTCTATTCGCTGAAGACAATTCAGAAGTTGACGAATCCGTTGCTACATCAACATTATCTGTTATAAAATTTATTTTTTTAGAATATTACACTTTGGAGATATGCTAATGATTGCCTATATTGTATACTAATATTGAACTTATTGACCCTGCTTCCTCTTTATACTACAACTGAACAATGTAGTTTGTTGTTTTTCTATTTTCTTTCGCTTTTCATGATACGTCTTGAGTCCAGCTTGAAATATCTAAAATGGATGAATGATTTTTAATGTATCAACAGCACTAAAATAGCAGTGTTGCTATTTCTTACGATTTACGACAAGGAGAATGTTTTAAAGACCTATATAAATAGCTCAAATTGATAATTTATAATCTAAAACAACACAAACTTACATAATTACCAGATGAACCATTCAGACACACACACATATCCGCAAAGACACCAATGTTGATGAGCCGATAGACGCTTCAGATTTTACGTTTAAAGTTGCCAGAATAACTAATGAAATTAACTAATCATATACAGTATATTAAATTTAAAATGTATTAAATGAAGCATAAAGGATTGAAATTAATTATTTTTCCATTATTTGTAATACTTTTGCAAATTAATATTATTGGATGTCATTCATATTATTGGGGGGGCCAAAACATATCTTGGCCCCCCGCGATATTTTTATTGCCGGGGCCATGGCCCATGCGGACCCCCCGGTTCCTACGCCGCTGCCTGAGCTTTGGGACAGGATCTAGTATTTGTCATTTACCATTACTTATTCGAACTATACTGGATTTAATTTTCCCAGAAGAATTCCTTGTTCCGTGCACGGTCTGTGTGTAACATAAAAGATCTCAGGGGACCATTCTGAGTTCAATCCCATCATGAAACGGACATGTTAAATGCTTTAAAAAGTGGACGCTCAATTCTGCTAGTTGAGGTTTAAGTTTTGGTTTTTGGCTGAAAATACAATAGTCACCCCTTTTCCTTTGATGTATTCAATCCGACGTGAATGCAACGAGTTTCTTGCGTATATTGAGGTTCTGAATATAGTAGGCTAGGTGTAGCTGTAAACCCTAGATCCTGTCCCAAAGCTGGATCCTATCTGCTTGGCAGATAGCTGGTGAGGGAAGCTACATTTTGGGGACACTTTGCTAGTGACTCGTTGCCCACGTCGGGCTAACATCACGAAAAAGAAAAACTATAGTATTTGTCAATTACCATTACTTATTTGAACTATAATGGATTTAATTTTCCTAGAGAGATCCTTGTTCCATGCACCGTCTGTGTGTAACATAAAAGATCTCAGGGGACCATTCTGAGTTCAATCCCATACATGGGTGTGCTGGGACCGATTCGGTCCGGTTCGCCCGAACCGGTTGTTAAATTTTGATTGGATCACCGAACCGTTTGTTGATACTCACCCATCGCAGAACGAACTGGCTATATGGAAACTTCTTGAATGAGACACTTTTGGACTTTTTTTGAAAAGTTATGGTGCTTACCTCATATTGTGACAAATTGACCAGAAACCATGAATAAACCGAAAAAAGACAATCGTGTAATATTTAGGGTCCCCGCCGCCATTTGAAAAATAAGCCCCCCTTTTCACACAAAAAATGGTGATTTTTTGATATTTTTGGTCATAGTTTCCTTACTAATCATCGTACTTCAAAAATTTTGCTAACAAAATATAGAGAATAATAATGCGCTTCAATCTGAATAGCTTTTATTAACCTTTGAGTTAAATTTATTAAATTTTTTATATCTCTTTGGTCATTTTGATGCATTTTCTAAGAGAAAAATGCTGCTGTTTTATATCTTTGGAAGATCTGAACTGCAATAAAATATTATCTTGCATACTTTGGATGTCACCGCCATCCATAGAACATCATCCTAATGCAGCTCTGCGGCGATGGGCTTTGAAAATATAAATAAAAAAGCAGATGGGCTTAAATGAGCAACACTTTTTTGGTTTAGAGATTCAAAGTGGGAACAACTTTGTACATGTTTAGTAGATTAAAATTAGTATATTTTGCAAAAAAAAAAAAATGACAACTGTACAGTAGACTTAAATTTTTATTAATCTAAAAAAATATGCAAAGCCCCATCGTTTTTTAATTTTTTATTATGAAATACAAACACAAAACAATTTTAATCAAATAGAAACAAAGTGCTATTCTTGAAATTATAATGAAAAATTGTAAATGAAATTAAATTATAAATGGAAAGAAATTGCAAATTCAAGAGACCTTGTTTGGAAAACTTTGGGAAAACACGTTTGTTTTCCTCTACAACTTCAAGCAATGCCTGAAATTCACCTTCATCCCCACATGAGCCATGAAAATCCTGCAAAAGTTTGATACCCCTTTCTGCAGTGTCATTAACAACCTTAGTTGAAGAGAGTATTCTCTTCATCTGTTGAAAATCATTGTTGCTGTCCCACGTTACAGCTGGAGTCCTTATCCAATCTCCCGTTGAACCAAGGACTTTGAATACAAACCATGAGTTTGGACCAACTAATTGCTGAATTTTAATTCGTTCTTTTAGGATGGAAAATATTGGCTTACCCTGTTTGAATTCTGGTGGTTGATTGAAAGAGGAAAGTTTTTTGGCCACCTTGTCCTTTTCACTATAAAATATGACAGCCATCCATCTGGCGTGATGGAGAGCTCTTGGCTTGATCCAGTGTATTCCTCTGGCAGGAATTTCTCCTAAAACGAGCATAGTTGTTTCAGCTACCTCTTTGTAATCATCCCTGGGAAGGCTCTGGTTATCTTTGAGCACCTTTGTCATAAAATCTATGACGCATTTTTTCAGGTCCTTGAGATGTCTGTCACTGATAGATAGCTGTTTGAAGGGTTGCTTAGTATCTAGCTTCTCCCATATAACATCTCTGAAAGTCTTGAAAGATTCGTTTTCGGGTGAAGTAGATTTTCCAAATACCTTTAGACACACTACTGACAAAACTCGTTCTGCCATATGGTGGCGACAAGTGAGCCATAATAATTTTTTTCCAAAGAGGTCTTCCAGACCTTTACAAGCCCCTTTTATCCAGCCAGTATTGGATGAAGTAGTATCGAATACCATTCCGTAAACCTTATCCTGAAATTTCCATTCTTGGATTGTGCTAAAAACAGTACAAGCTTGTGTCGATCCAGTTAAGACACCGATATCGGGTATCGAGAGAAGTTTCTCAACATTCTCTCCCTATATAAATATTGCCAATCGATCCTGCTTTCCTCCTGAAACATTCAGTATCATTTTGCTGTCCCAGTGGACTACACAATATTGAGGTGGGTTGAACGACTCTTTAATAGTGTCAGCAGTAGCTTTCCTCGACTTCTTCGCAGCTCGCGCAGAAGTGCTTTTCGATAATGACATCTCTTTTAAATCTAGCCCACATTCGGCTGCTACCACAGATGCAAATGTCGAGCATTGTCCGAATGATAGTCCTAAACGATCAGCTGTATTGGATATTAATGTTGACTGTAGTAACTTAGGATGTTTTCATGAGCCTGGGCTCGGAGTAAAATCATCTTCACCATTACTTGAGTCCACTAACTCGCCTTCAGATGATTCAGGTTTGTATGTCTCTTCTTCTAATGCCTTTCGCTCTTTTTCTTTCAATTTTCTTCGTTCTTCACTTTCTATTCTAGCAGTCTTTTTGATCAGTTTGGCTACATAAGCTTTATCGATCGGACCCAGAGAATATATTTTAGCACTTCGCTGATCTTCCAAAAAGCGAAGATCCTCATTCTTCTGTTGTATAGTTCTCAATGTATCATTTTGGATCTCATTACATACATTTTCAGTTGATATATCAAATAAGTTATCTAAACGAGACAGAAAAGATGTTTTTTGGGTTTCATAACATTTCTTCTTTATATTTTTACTCAACTTCTCATGCTCTTTTATCAAATCCCACATTTTTTTGGGTCCTTTGTGCTTTCTAACGGATTTTGATGGTATGCCAGCCATAATCCACACCTTTTCTACCTTATCTAATACTCTCAAAATATTTTCTTCCTTTGACACATTGTCGCTTTTCATTTGATCCCTTCTCAAGAAGAGAAAGTGACTGAGAACTTCACTATTCGTTGGAAGCATGCTTCCTTCTCTTGCGCATACGTCTTCCACTAACTTTCCCAATAAAGAATCATATTTTCTTAGGTCTGTTCTTAATATTGGCTTACTGTTAGCCATGACTATTGAGTAATTTCAATAAACTATGAAATTAAGCAAATCTATAATAGAATTCTGAAAGAAAAGCAAATTTATCATACATTTGATTATATCTGCATACTTTTTGTAGATAAAACCTGGAAATACTGTAAATAAATGTTATAGAAATGAAAACAGAGGGAAAAATTTCATAAGGTCCACTCAAATATCAGCACCGTATACGACTAAAATAGTTTTAAAACGTTCACAATAAGAGGATACCATTATTCTCTACATTTTGGTAGCAAAATTTTTGAAATACGATTATTAGTAAGGAAACTATAACCAAAAATATCTCAAAAAATCACCATTTTTTGTGTGAATAGGGGGCTTATTTTTCAAATGGGGGCGGGGACCCTAAATATTACCCGATTGTCTTTTTTTTTTGTTTATTCATGGTTTCTAGTCAATTTGTCACAATATAAGAGGTAAGCACCATAACTTTTCAAAAAAAGTCCAAAAGTGACACCCTAACGGCCATACATCGAAAGAGATCGTCGCGCCCTACAATCAGAAGCGAGGCCCAACGAAATAATAAGGTATGGTAATTTTCTTCTTTACCATTAGGCAGCGTTAAAATACCGAAGGCAAATAAATTAGTTAGTATGTTTTAAATGACATTTGTCACTCATTTTTTGTGCAAATGCATATTAATGTTGAAAATTATGATACTAATAATATATATATATATATATATATATATATATATATTATACACTAATTTTTGGTCCGACGAGTATAATTTTGGGCTATTTTTTCGCTACTCTGCGACTTAATTAGTTTGTTGGTTTCTGTTCTGGCTATTTTTTTCCTAATTGGATTCAGTTTTGTGGTGTTTGTGATAGAATTATGACGTGCCGTTCGTGTGGTTTTGACTTTGAGAACTTGATTCGTCATGTGCCCTAGATGAAGACAAAGCATTGGATGTTTTTATCAATTACGGCGTTATTCTCTCATCCTTAACTTGCCCGAAATGTGACAGTGAGTGCCTAATACGAAAAGATCAGAAGATATTTAGCTGATATGGAAAAACTCTACACGTTTACAATGTGGTATCGTATGTGGTACCTTTATTTCATAGTTAAATATAAATTATTAATTAATTGAATTAAATATCTACAAAATTGCCTCGGGATTGGCAACATAGCCTGTTGGGAATGAAAATAATTGCCATACATACATAGAACCCATATTTAGCATCGGGCCTGCATAACAACAAGAAAACCAAATTTATTATTTCGTGTTCAACATTTTTCATTGCTGACTCGTGAAAATTACTTCGAGAGAAGAGTCAACGAACTTTGAAAAATCAGCAAATAATAAAAGACAAAGATTATATTATAGCGGCTCGCTCGAAGCTTGCTTATGTTACAGCGATGCTTTAAGCAAGGAAGATGTACTTTATCTTCCTATAAGTTCTGAGTGAATTCCTCATAATATAAAACCTAATAACATAAAGAGGATAGGCCCATTCCTTCAGGTATTTAAATAGTGACTGCCTATATTAGTTACATCAAATCAACTCATTGTGTAACTCCATCGTACCACGGCCCTACATCGAAAAAGATCGTCGCCCCCTACATCGAAACAGAAGCGAGGCCCAACGAAATAATAAGGTAAGGCAATTCCTTTCTTTACCATTAAGCAGCGCAAATACCGAAGGCAAATAAACATAAAAAGGTCCTTTGAAGACCTACATATACATAACTCTCTAACGAAAAAACGTAGGGCTTTTATCGTTAACTCTCCACTGTGATCTGCTGGAAATTTCCAACAGACGAGGGTATCAGGCAATCAACTCATAGCCCCTATATAGTTTTTTCAAATGGTGGCCCATGTGGGGAACCGATTACTTTACCTTTACACTAACACAGACTTTACCTTTACACTAACCGTAAACAAAGCCTTGTTCATTTAACAGGCTTAACTCATTTTAGGTCCTATAAAAATAGGCAAATTTCAACATAAGCATATTTAGTAGGCCCACTTTACTTTACATTAACTAATAGGCCTAATATACTCATACACTAAAGGCCCACTTTCAAACACTACAATTTGCAATTTAAATATACAAGAAGCCTACCTCACAAAGTAGGCCCTACTCTTTATACTGAAAGCCTATCCTAACTAAAAACACTACATTTTTAATTCAACCTGTGGTGTAGGTTATAAAATTTATTTCAGCAATTTAACTTACTCATAAGACTCATTAACATCACAAAATTAAACTCGAACCTGTAACATCGCAAAAATTCAACTCAGAACTTTAACATCACAAAATTAAAATTAAACCTACACCCACCTAACACTTATTCTTAACCTTATTCTAAGTCCATTTCACATATAGGCATAACACATTCTAAGTCCTATTTGACATATAGGCGCAACCTATTCTAAGTCCATTTGACATATAAGCGTAACCTATTTTAAGTCCTATTTGACATATTGGCGCAACCTATTCTAAGTCTTATTTGACATATAGGTGCAACCTATTCTAAGTCCTATTTCACATATAGGCGTAAAACAGACAAGGCTTGATGTATGTTATTATTATTTTTTTTTATTGGGTTCAAAATCCCAGCTGAGCCGTGAACGGCCAAGCTCTGAAGGGCCAGTTCAACCTACAGCCCAAGTTAAGCTAGAATTAAAAACTTACGGACTTGGAGGTCCTATTAGGTAGCCTACCTCAGGGTTGCTGAGTCGATGTGGGCCTACCTTAGGCCTCAGTTGCATGAATTTAAGATAAAAAACAAAAGGGGCACTATTTATGGTCTTCTTTCTAAACCTTGCAACAACAACACAACCTGCACTATTGCATGATGCAACAATCTTGTATCTAAACAACCAAACTGAATTGCAAGAGAGCTCTCTATAAGACCACACCCTGTAAGTTCGGCATTCCACAAACGAGTAGAAAAGACGCGCAGCGCCCCAAAAAATTATGCCACAAGAGTGCCCAAACAATGATGCCACAAGAGCCCAAAAATGCTAGCTCTAAATTAAGTGAATTTTACACTAACCTTACAATTATGAGATGGACATATATATTACACCTTAACTTAATATACACAAGCAATGCTGCATCAATCAGCTTAGTCATCATATCGCCTTGGGACAACAATGGTTCTTCCTCTTCTAGATTTTCTAACACTCCCCACCGAAGAGGCATTGTTGTCATTACCTTCTGCAAGGTTAGTCAAGCCTTCTCCATGAGGCTGTAACTCAAATGTTTCATCTTGACTATCCGTGTTTTTGCTGATTTCTAAAGCATAGAGTTTTTGTATAGGTCTCTTTAATTTTCCTCCTGAAGTCTTTACCAGTGCAGACAGTGGCGGTTCCTCATATGGGCAATATGGGCAGCCGCACAGGGCGGCATTTGTGGAGGGGCGGCATGAGCGCCTGCAAAAAAAATAAAAATAAAAATAAGAATAAATAAAGAAATAAATAAAAATAAAAAATAAAATAAAATAAATAATAAAAGATCAATAAATATATTTTTATTAATAAAAAACCATCTATTGCATTTTCCATAAACCTTCCCATAAAAGACCTAAACAATGCAAAATGCTTCCAGATTAATATTATTGGGAATAAAGGCCCATACTTTAACATATGTAATGTTATTTTTCTGGGTTTGGTTAAATAGTGAAATGTATATTATTTATTACAGAACGAATCTTCACACTAAGCCACTAAGGTCTGTCAAATAACCGCAAATGGATAAGAAGAGGTCAAAGCTATCAGGTGCTCAGTTTAGAAAAAAGAGGAAAGAAGAGGAGAAACGAGCAAAAGATAAAGGTATAGAGCTATGTCATCTACTCTTCACTGCTATATTGCACTGCTATTTTGTGATATAGCTTTGTGAGTCATTTGAAGTGTACTATTATGTATATAATTAGCCATTAACCAAGGAGGTTGTATTATTCATTTGTTTCCTATTCTAAAAGTTTAATAAATTGTGCTTAATAACATGTTAAATTAATTGTACTAGCCTATTCATGCATTGGTCTGTTATGTTCTATTTTACTATTTGCAGGGGCACTTTTGAAATATTTTGGAACACCCTCTGCCACTAGCCAGGATGAGAAGCCGTCTACTTCTGCCATTATTGAGGCTGAGGAGCCATCTACCTCCTCAGCCTCACATATGTCTCCACAAATGCAGTCTGATCCTGAGGATGAAGACCCATTTTCTTCTACTTCTCCCCGGCAGGACTCTTCAGGTGAGTTTGTGTGCACATATGTCTGTGAGTGTGTGCGTGTGTGTGTATGTGTGTGCATCCCTGCAAAGCATTTTGCAAACAGTTATAAATTATAATGTTATTATCACTGGGTCTGGGTTACTGGGTATGTGTGGTGTTTCACCACCATAATTCCATAACACCACCACCATAACAAAGTGCTGTGAATAATGTGTTATCTAACTTAGGTGTGTATACTAATGAGTAATGCTCTTGTTCTTGTTCTTTCTATTAGAAATGCCTGAAGCAGAATCGCCTCCTGAGGATGAGTCTCTGTCCACCGACCCTGCTAACTGGCCTTCAGTTCTGACTGAGAGAATTCGGACACAACTGGTTTCCAGGGGACCAAGTCAAGTACCATCTGACTTTGTATTCCCTAGAAACGACAGTGACGGAAGAAGTTTCCACCATCAATACTTCAGGAAGTCATTGGTTAGTGGGGAAAATATAACCAGAAGTTGGTTGGTCTATTCCTTAAAAAACAACAGCCTTTTCTGTTTCTGTTGTACATTATTTTCCAAGAGGAAAATAAATTTAACAAGTTTGGGACTCTCGGACTGGAAGCATGCAAGCTCATTGCTCACATCACATGACAACAGTTCAGAACACCTAAATTCTATGAAAATCTGGAAAGAACTGGCAGTGAGGATGAGAAAGGGGGAGACCATTGACAAGCAGGAGATGGCACTTCTGGAGGCTGAGAAGTTGAGATGGAGAGCGGTGCTGACACGTCTCACTGCTATTGTGCATTCTCTGGCAGTTAGGAATTTGGCACTAAGGGGACATACAGAAAAATTGTTCTCACCATCAAATGGCAATTTTCTGAAAGAAGTTGAACTGATGGCACAATTTGATCCTATAATGCAAGAGCACATTAACCGTGTCCAAAAAGGGACCTCCAGTCACACCAGCTACCTCGGCCACCACATACAAAACGAACTCATTGATTTGTCGAGCAGCAAGACCATTTCAGCAATGGTGAGCGACATCAAACAATCAAAGTTTTTTTCAATAATTCTAGATTGCACTCCAGATATCAGCCACACTGAACAGTTGTCAGTTGTGATTCGGGTTGTGTCACTGGAGGGGAAGCCCCATATAAAGGAACATTTCATGGGGTTTTTGGAGGCAGAGGAGTCCACTGGTCAACATTTGGCATCTCTGATTCTGAAGAGACTGGAGGAGCTAAAAGTTCCTTTCATGGACTGTAGAGGACAATCATACGACAACGGGGCCAACATGAGGGGAAAAAACAAGGGTGTTCAATCCAGGCTCCTAGAAATTAATCCCAGAGCTCTGTTTGTTCCATGTGGGGCTCATTCTCTGAATTTGCTTGTGGCCGATGCTGCTAAGGGATCTATTGATGCCACAAGTTACTTTGGCATCTTGCAGAAGCTTTACAACTTGTTTTCAGCCTCCACACAACGATGGGCCATTTTGAAAAAACATGTGAACATCACATTGAAGATGTGGTCTGATACAAGGTGGGAAAGCAAGATCAAGAGTGTGGAGCCCCTGAGATATCAGGCAGCTGCAGTGAGAGATGCACTGATCGAGGTGAGGGACCACACCAAAGACTCTGTAATAAAGGTCGAGGCTCAATCTCTGTCAGAGGAGGTTGGGTCATACCGCTTCGCCATTTGTTCAGTGGTGTGGCATGACCTGTTGTGCCAAATTCAGCATGTGAGCAAGCAGATGCAGTCTCCTAGCATGCACGTTGATGTTGCAGTAAATCTCCTAAAAAAAACAGAGAGAGGTCTCCACAATTACAGGGCAACAGGTTTTGTGGCTGCACAAATGGCAGCCACAGATATCTGTGAACAAATGAATGTGGAGGCTGTGTTAAAACAAAAACGGCTGAGGTCCACAAAGCGGCACTTCTCCTATGAAGCATCTGATGAGCCCTTGATTGATGCTTTGAAGAAGCTGGAGGTGACATTTTTCAATGCAGTGGTTGATGCTGCAACATCAGCCATTCAGGAAAGATTTTCCACGTTGGAAATTGTGGGAGAGAAGTTTGGAGTGCTGACACATTTCCAAAATCTCACATTTGAGGAGCTGACAGAACAATGTGTGAACCTTAGTACTACACTACACTTTAAGGGACAATCTGACTTGGATGGCAGAGAGCTTGCACAGGAGCTGAAGAACTTGCCTGACTTGCCATCAAAGACCATATCCTTGCTTGAACTGCTGACATTTATCCATGAAAGGGAGCTCTCTGAAATATATCCAAATTTGTGGACTGCTCTCAGAATTGGTCTTACTCTTCCAGTCACTATTGCTGAAGCAGAGAGGAGCTTTTCAAAGCTGAAGCTCATCAAATCCTACCTGAGGTCAACTATGCCACAGGAACGCCTTACCGGTCTGGCCATCATCAATATAAATCATACAATTGCTGAGCAGATTTCATATGATGATTTAATTCATGACTTTGCATCAAGGAAGGTAAGAAGAGTCAGGCTTTAGATGGCAGTTGTGCTGTGGTGCAATTTATTTTGTTTCTTGTTCAAAGTGTAGCATAATAATTACCCTCTCTTAAGTGTCTTATTCTATTTATGTGATAGAGCATTTGTACAATTTAGAAATTTGATTCTCTAGATTATTTATGGCAGTTGTGCAATTTAATTTGTATTTTTCCTGTTCATAGTATCATAATTACATTCTCTTAAGTGAGTTATTCTATTTACGTGATGAAGGATTTGTAAAATTCAGAAATTTGAGTCTTTGTTTTGGTTCTGAAGTTCCAACAATTAGTCCAATAAAAAGTTATTTTGTGAAAGAGTTATGTCTGTCCTTTATTTTGGGGGGATTCGAATGTGTGTGTGTTGGCGAACAGGGGGGGGGGGGCGCTGAAGGTGAGGTTCGCCCAGGGCGTCATGTAAGCTAGGACCGCCACTGAGTGCAGACCTACCTAAATTGTCTTTGCCAACAAACAACTCTTCAATTATGCCAAGCTTCCAGCATTGCCTTGGTCTTTCATCCCCAATCATTACCACTTCTCCCACCTTGATACAATTTGCATTGGAGCCCTTTACATTGCCTGATGGGTAATAATTGAGTTCTGGCAAGTATTCCATCTGCCACCTCTTCCATAACTGATCTTGTAGCTCTTCAAGGTACCTGAACCTTCTGGTTAACTCTCCTTGAGTGCTCTGGATAGGCTGCAAGACTTCTGGCACACTGGGGCTTGATGTTAATCGTTTAACACAAAGAAAATGATTTGGTGTCAATGGCTCTGCATCCTGCATACTGTTATAAACAAAAGTGATAGGCCTACTGTTCACCATTGCTTTTACTTCACATAAAACAGTGCAGAATTCTTCTTTGCTCAAATGAGCATTAGCTAAAAGTTTCTTTAATGGACACTTTACACTTCTCACTAGCCTTTCCCAAAATCCTCCCCACCATGGCGTTCTCTCAACAATAAACTCCCACTGTACCCCTTGGTGTGAAAAGTAGGATTGGAATCCTTCCTCTTTTAGCAAGGACCAAACTTATTGGAGTTCCTTTTCAGCCTTTTTGAAGGTTTTTGCATTATCCGATATGATTTTATTTGGGAAACCCCTTCTGTTCACCAACCTTTTAAAGCCCAAAAGAAATACATCACTACTTAAGTTGCTTACCAAATCCAAATGGATTGCTCTGATGGTAGCACATGTGAAAAGTCATATATAACCTTTGTTAGATTCCACTTGCTCATACACATAGACTGGACCTGCGAAGTCTACTCCCACTACATCAAATGGGGCTGTATAGACACACCGTTCTCTTGGAAGTGGAGCCACCTTTTCATAATAAGGCTTTGCACTCCAACTCTTGCAAACCACACATTTATGCGAGAACTTTTTTACTACTTGTCTAATTTTGGGAATCCAAAACTGTTGTCTGATCTCTATTATCGCTTCTCTAAATTGGATGTCTTTTCTCCTCTGGAAGCCCAGAAAACTGTAGTCTGCCTCTTACTCTCAATAAATCCTGATCCAAAAAAACATCCAAACCCTTGAGAGCAGAATGTGTTGGTAGAACCTGTAATGGACGGCTGGTGAGCAATTCCCTCTCTTCACCAAATTTTTCCTTCTGCACATATACCATCCAGTATTTCCTGGCTTGCTGAATCTCCTTACTGTTCAGAATTCCTTCCCTTCTTGTTTCTCCCTTAATATTGTTGGTAAATCTATATACCCATGCTGTCACTCTTAACAACTTTTCAGACTGCTAATGTCCTCAAGCCTCAATATGGGGTCCTGCTGCATAACTTGACAACTGTTCACAGTGCATTTTCTCACCTCACTCACCCATGCTTCTTCGGCCTGGCATTCTCCAACAATAGGCTGATTAGAAGGCCAGTTTTCACTTCCAAGTTTTAGCCACTCTGGCCCATTCCACCACAAACTTGACTGTGCAAGATCTTTCACTGAAATTCCTCGTGTTGGTAAATCAGCTGGGTTTTAGGTGCCTGGACAATGCTTCCATTGCTTGGGATCTGTGTACGCTTGAATTTCCTCCACCCTATTGGCAACAAATGGTTTCCATTTCCTTGCCTGGCTTCTTAACCAGTGCCAAACTATAGTGGAGTCTGTCCAATAATAGCTTTGAATTTCATAGAGGGCCAAAGACTTTTGCACTGTAACTGCAAGCCGACTAGCAATAACTGCACCCATCAATTCCAACCTTGGAAAAGGAAGCCTTTTCAAAGGTGCTACTCTGCTCTTTGCAGCAACCAACCTGCAACTTACTTCCTCTTGCAATGTGCCTCTTATATAAATACAAGTTGCATAGGCTTCCTCACTTGCATCACAAAAGATGTGCATCTCCAAATTGTCTGGACTATTGTTCAACTCTCCAAAGTACCATCTTGGGATTTCAATGTCTCCAAGATGTGCCAATTCTTTGAACCAATATTTCCACCTTACCACCATATGATCAGATAACTCTTGGTCCCAACCAAGTCCAATTTCCCAGAGGCTCTGAAACCAAATTTTTGACTTTATCACAAATGGAGCCAGGAATCCAAGAGGATCAAAGATCTTTGAAGCTAAACTAAGAGCTGTATATTTTGTCCACCTTGTCTCATTCTCAGCCAGCTCTACTAAAGATTTCCCATTGAAGGTAAACAAATCTTCTCCTTGCTGCCAAACAATGCCTAGCACTTTTGCGTCTATTGCCCACAACTCCTTAATACCAGAATCCTCAATACTTTCTGCTGCATCAGGTACTACACAGGACTGACTCATAAACTCTTGTAATTGAGAATGATTGGTCTGCCATTTTCTAAGCTCCATGCCAGCCTCCCTCATTATAGCTCTAGCCTCTATGAATATCTGTTTAGCCATTTCTGTATTATCCACTGAACGCAAATCATCAAAATAAAAATTTTCCTTATGTGCTCAATAGTGTTAGGATAGACTTCAGAATATTTCTTAAAATGGTACTGCATAGTAGCTGCCAACAGAAATGGACAAGAACTGAAGCCAAACAACACTGACTTCATTCTATATGCTTGAACCTTAGGTTCATTTTCCAACAAGTCTTTCGTATCCACCCAGATACCTTACTGCATCTCTTTCCTCTGGTTTTAACTTTATCCGCAAAAAGGCTTGCTTCACATCTGCAGTCAATGCTACTCTACCAAACGTGAATCTCAGTAACAAGGAAAATAAATCTGCATTTAAATTTGGCCCAGCATCCAAAGAGTCATTCAAGGACACACCACCTTTGTCCTTGGCTGAGCCATCAAAAACTACCCTCAGTTTGGAGGTAGTTTTGTCTCGCCATACCACTGCATGGTGTGGCAGATAATGTGCCTCCTGGCTCACCAGCTCACCTTGCACCCTTTCAGCATAGCCCTCCCTTACATTGCTTAGGATGGCCTCATTGTATTCAATTAACAACTCCTCATTTTTTCTTAGCCTGTACAGTGAAGTCTCCAACCTCCGATTAGCTAGCTGAAGGTTTGAACCGGGTTTGCAAGAATCCTTCCAAGGGAGGCCAACTTCATAGCAACCATCTCTAAACCCAATCCCTTTTTCGAATTGCTCTAAAACATCACTGTTCACTGTACTTGCCTGTTTGTCCTTTATGCCAATGGATTCAAGTTCCCAAAACGCTTTCAAATGCCTTTCCAAACCATGGCTGTTCTCCTCAATCTTAACAAAAAGAGCTTTAACCTCCATTTCATTGCAATAGCTACCATGTAGCATCCAGCCTAGCTTATTTTCAATAGCTACCGGGCCTCGAGATGTGCGGACAATATTACCAGTGATGAAGTCCCAATAATAGTCAGCTCCAATCAAAAGACTAATATCTTCTGTTCCTTCAAACTTATTATTGCCCAAATTAATTCCTTTAACTTACAATTCTTGGACACATGCCATATCTAAACAAGTAGTGACTGGAGCACAAAGTTCCTCAAACTCCACAGCTTGGACCTTGATAGTGGGACTTTGTGGTAACAACCCCTTAACCAGAACTTCTACCTTCTTAACTTTGGTTCGGTTTTGAACAGAACCCCTAAACCCAAAATTCTTAAATTTTCCATCTTAAGTTCTTTAAACTTCAATTTTCTGGAAATTCTGGTCTTAATAAAGCTACACTGGCTACCACTATCAAACAACACTCTTACAGTAACTTCTCCATCATTCCCAATTAATAAGGCTGCAGCTGTTTGCAATAATCCCCCTTTACTTTTACTCCCTTTCATAGCAGTGGCATGTGCCACTGATGTCTCTACTTCTGGGATAGGCCTACTAGGAGTGTTTTCACACAATAATGGCTGATGCCTGCCATGACATTTTTTGCACAAAATTTTAATCTTACAAAACCTTGCTCTGACTTTTCAAAAAATATTTAAAACATGCTGTGGACTTAGTTACCCTGTCCTTTCTCTCCTCAAAAGGTTAAGCCTCAGCCACTTCACATTTATATGACTTGTGGTTGCCTTCGCAAAATATGCATTCCTTGATTCCCTTTAATTTATTCTCAGAGGATGCATGTAGAGCTGACACTGTACCTGGGCTATTCCTTTTTGTAGAAACCTTGGTGCTGTGCCTGTCTTTGTCCCCTTGTTTAACATCCCACTGTGCAAACTCAATTCCCTCTCGTCTTGCTAATTCTGTGCCTAAAAGACTTAACATCTGCTGAAGGGGGTTACACATGTTCTGTAGAGTGTCCCCTACTTAATTCAAGCAAAATTGAGCTAGGCAATTTAGACTCCAGTATAGTGACCAACATTACACCATACCTTTCCGTTCCTACACCCAAGTTGTCCAGGGACCTAGTTCTAACTTCAAATTCATCATATAACTGCCGTAACTCCTTGACACTATTGGGATTATTAACATGAGGTATAGCTAAAAGTTCACGAAGGTGGTTTTTAATTAAGATCTCTGGCTTACCAAACCGTTTCTTTAATATATCCCAAGCCACATTATAATTAGCCTCTGTTAATGTTAATCCTGCTATTGTCTTTGCTGCCTCCCCTTCCAAGAGGGACTGCAAATAATTAAACTTCTCCACCGCACTTAACACCTGACTAGAATGAACTGCTGATTGAAAACTGTCTGCCCATCCTTGCCATTCCTGAATACTCCCAGAAAATGTTTTGAGTACAAGCCTCGGTAATTGAACTGCAGATCTGTTAACTTTAACTTCACAAACACCATTTGTTGAGTGTTGTGTTTCATTATTAGACCTGGTCTCTAACTGTACTGAGCTGCTAAACTCTTTTGCTCGGTGGCCTACTTTAAGTATATCATCAATAATCTCTTCAAAGTAAATTATGTTATTTTCTATTTCATCCTCTTCTATAAGAGCCTCAATTTTAACATTTACTTCACTTAGAGCAACCTTTTTAGTTTCTAATATGGAAAGCTGCGCAGTCACTAAGCTTAAATCCTCTTGCTCTATGGCAGAATCTATAGTGGCAATGATCTTTGTAATTAGACCTTTGTAGGCGCTTCTCCTTTTTTTAAACTTGTTCAATTCAGCTGCACTCATCTTCAATGCAAACAACAATTCGGCTCAATGCCAAATAAGCTGAATTGGCAAAAATACTTAACCAAACTGATCAAACGCAAATTTTGCTTTTTTCAAATAAACTGAATTGCTGGGTGGGGTACTGACCAACCACCAGTATGGAATACCAAATTTTCCACCCAAGTAACTGGCGCACCGAAGTCTGCAACCTTCGCCTACGAATAATAAACCAAATTAACCAAACCGGTAAAAATGTAGGCCCAAAACAACGACAGACGAGTGGCCAAGTTTCGCAATTGGGCAACAAAAACTTTCTACCCTGGGACCTTAACTCAATTATGCTCAACCCGTCTAGGCCTAACTTGGGCTACAATTTGCACAATCAGAACTTTGCCAAAAAATAGTCACTCACTCAGTCTTGGGCTAGAACCCGGTTCTGAAGGACCATGTTATTATTATTTTTTTTTATTGGGTTCAAAATCCCAGCTGAGCCGTGAACGGCCAAGCTCTGGAGGGCCAGTTCAACCTACAGCCCAAGTTAAGCTAGAATTAAAAACTTACGGACTTGGAGGTCCTATTAGGTCCTACCTCACGGTTGCTGACTCGATGTTGGCCTACCTTAGGCCTCAGTTGCATGAATTTAAGATAAAAAAAAAAAGGGGCACTATTTATGGTCTTCTTTCTAAACCTTGCAACAACAACACAACCTGCACTATTGCACGATGCAACAATCTTGTATCTAAACAACCAAAACTGAATTGCAAGAGAGCTCTCTATAAAACCACACCCTGTAAGTACGGCATTCCACAAAAGAGTAGAAAAGACGCGCAGCGCCCCAAAAAATGATGCCACAAGAGCCCCCAAAAATGCTAGCTCTAAATTAAGTGAATTTTTCACTAACCTTACAATTATGAAAGCGACATGTGTTAGGTGTAGGGTAAACCGGTGGTATTCGGAATTTAAAGATTATAACGGCGGTCCTATGGCGATTACCGAGAGATCAGTTTGTTTCTTTTGCGAGTTAATGGAGGAAATAGTTGACATAAAACGCAGTGTACGTGAGGTAACCGAAAGACTTGCAACGCTTGATGAGGGCAGGGGTAGGGCTACGGTTGACGGACGCCGAACCAATACTAACGTTGAAGAAGTTAGTAATTTGAAGGGTGAGGTGCGTAACCTAGTTTCTAGTTTAGGTAGCTTGTCGGGAAGGTTAGATAGAGTTGATGAAGGGGTTAAGGTTAGTCCGAGAGTAGTAGATGGGGAGGGATTTAGAGAAGTTAAGGGTGGAGCTAGGCCGCGTACGTTAGGTGATAGGAATCTCCCCCCTATCGAGGTTTCGAACCCTTTCGCCCATTTGGAAAGGGACATGAATGAGGGGGAAGCTATTTTAATTGGGGACTCTTTAGTGCGCCACATGGACAAAGAGTTCGTTGAACGGCATCCAACCAAGAGGAGGAGGGTCTGTCTCCCAGGGGCCAGGGTTGATAGAGTTAGAGACGAAGTGGATAGGATTGACGTTGCTTCCCGTCACTCGATGTTGGTGACGATGGTAGGAGGCAACGACTCGTATAGGCCCGATACGAGAGTGCCTGACCTTTTGGAGAGATATAGGCAGTGGTGTAGTGCTGTGGGAACGCGTGGGAACGGCGTTCCCTTACTTTTTTTGGTAGACGGAACGGCGTTCCCTCACTATTTCAAATAAATCCGAACTTACAAATCTCTAACGTCATGAAATTTTAATTCCCACCCCTAGAAGAAATATGAGAAAGAATCATTAACTGTTTCATTTCTTTTAGCTTCGACTGAGGCAATGCTAGTGTGGTGCCGCGTTTGTTAGCGGGCTAAAGATAAAGTAAAGGCCAATTTGAGGCTTTATTCAACATAAACATAGCATAGATCTGAAACACAGAAAACAATAATTAGTAAAGACTTGTTACACAGAAAACAATAATTAGTAAAGACTTGTACGAAAACAATAATTAGTAAAGACTCATTACATTCCTCTCTTCTTTTATAATACGTGATCACAGAAAACAATAATTAGTAAAGACTTGTTACACAGAAAACAATAATTAGTAAAGACTTGTTACACAGAAAACAATAATTAGTAAAGACTCATTACATTCCTCTCTTCTTTTATAATACGTGATACTTTGCACGGTAAGAAACAAAACGACAAGTTCAAGATATTTTGGAAGAAAGAAGAGTCTACAAGTTTAGGCGTTGAGCTGGGTATCTGATTCGAGTGCTTCTTCTCAGAGGGGGACTCGTCTCGGAGGTTACTGACACAGGTGGGCCTCTCTCGACTTCGACTGGAGTCGCTTCGACGGGAGCTGTTGGGACCGTGTGTCGGCGGATCTCAGCGGGTTCTGAGTCGTCCGTTAGCGGGGTGGAATTGATTGGCGGACTGGGTACGGGGGGTTCATAGTGATTCGTGTCATCCGTATTGCTACGTCCCGCCGGTGCCAGGTCCCTGATGGATACGGTATCTTCTCTCCCATTCGGATGCCGTATAAACGCGTAGTTGGGGTTTGCCTCAATTAACTCAACTTCCTCGACGAGGGGGTCGTTCTTGGATCGGCGAATGAATTGGCGAAGGAGTACAGTTCCCGGAGAAGACAGCCACGTCGGTAGTGCAGAACCGGTAGAAGTACGCCGCGGGTGCGTGAATAGACGCTCGTGAGGAGTTTCGTTCGTGGCCGTACACAGCAGCGATCTAATCGAGTGCAGCGCGTCTGGTAGGACGGACTCCCATTGCGACATCGGCAACCCGCGATCTTCTATGGCTAGTTTGATGGTGTTCATGATGATTCCATTGTAACGTTCGCATTGCCCGTTTCCTTGGGGGTGATACGGCGTTGTGCGACTAGTCGCGATACCATGTTTAGTTAGGAACAGTTTTAGTTCCGAAGACATAAACGATGTCCCTCGATCTGTGTGGATGTAAGAGGGAGTTCCGAAGGTAGAAAATAACTCGGTGAGACGGGCGATAACGGTTGACGTGTTCGTATCACGGCACGGGAAGGCAAAAGGAAAGCGTGAATACTCGTCGATTACTGTTAGGATGTAAGGTCGCGAAGTTGCGCTCGGAAGCGGGCCTTTAAAGTCGATGTTAAGTCGGTCAAACGGGGACATGGCCCGTATTAAGTGACTAACTTCTGGTTTATAGTACTGTGGCTTACATTTAGCGCATGTTTGGCATTCCGACGTAACTCGTTTGATGTCATCCACTGAGAATGGTAGGTTCCTAGCTCTCACAAAATGAGTCATTCGGCGGACTCCTGGGTGTATCAGATTAACATGCAGCTGGGCGAGGGATATTCTTGGAGTAGCAGCGCAAAAGGATCGCGACAATGCGTCTGCGGCTCGGTTCTCGGGGCCCGGTCTGTATTTTATTGTGAATGAGTAGCCGGCTAGTTCTACACGCCAACGGAGAATCTTATCGTTCTTAATACGACCAGTAGCTTTTCCATCGAACATGAAAGATACGCTCCGCTGGTCGGTGACGACAGTAAAGTGTCGATAAGCTAAGAAGTGCTTCCACTTGCGAATGGATTCGATTACAGCGTATGCCTCCTTTTCAACGATGTGATGGCGACGTTCTGTGTTATTCAGAGCGCGAGAAAAGAACGCCACCGGGCGGCCGTTCTGGGTGAGGGTGGCTCCGATTGCTGAAGAGGAAGCGTCCGTCTCCACAGTGAACGGCAGTTCTTCATCGATTGAACCGACGACAGCTTTCGAGATATCATCTTTGAGTGTTTGGATCGTTGATACTTCCTCGCGAGTTAATGGGAATGATGAAACGTTGAGCAGAGGTTTGATCTTGAGGGAATAGTTCTGAATCCATTTAGCATAGTATGCGAATAGTCCGATTACGCGTTGTAGAGACGACTTGTTGCGAGGAGTTTGAAGTTCTTGTAGTGGCCGGAGGCGTTCGGGATCGGGCCGCAATACGCCATGAGAGATAGAATATCCGAGCAGGTGCACTGATGTCATCGAAAGCTTGCATTTTTCCTTGTTTAGACTCAGATTTACTCGTTTAGCGGCTTCCCAGAAATGTCGAAGGTTCTCATCGTGCTCTTCCCAAGTGGTTCCGCAGATGGTGAGATCGTCGAGGTAGGCGTATGTTGATGATAAGTTGTTCGAGGATATGAATTCGTTCATGACGCGCTGGAAGGCCGCGGCTCCGTTAGTTACTCCCATAGGGATCCTTCTGAATTGGTATAGATTTCCGTCAGCCTCGAATGCTGTGAAAGGTCGTTCAGACGGATCGATTTCTACCTGGTAGTATGCGCTTGACAGATCAATTACGCTGTAGTATTTGTGTTGTGAGACTTTGTTGGCTATATCATCGATCCGCGGAAGAGGATATGCATCTAGCATGGTAAATCGGTTGACGGTTTGAGAGAAATCGATTACCATGCGTTTTTTTTTTGTTTCGGTAGATGTGATGACTACTTGAGCACGCCAGGGTGAGTTACTGGGTTCAATTATCTCATCCCTGAGTAGCTTTTCGATTTCTTTCCCAATGAAAATTTTGTCCTCAGAGCAAAGTCGTCTGGACTTCGTGGCGATGGGACGACAATCGGCAGTTAAGTTGCCGAATAGTGGTGGCGCTGAAATTCTTGATCGAGTAAGGCCGCATATATGGAGTGCTGGCTCCGGACCTCCGAAATTGATGTTCAATTCCTTGTGTCTGATTAAGAATGGGGTACCGAGTATTATGTCAGCGCACAGATCCGACAAGACGGATAGTTCGAGCTTTTCGTAGTCGCGGTCTCCCATCGTAACCTTCACTGTACATCGACCTGAGATGGCTGCGGATAGATTAGGCGAAGCCATTGATACGACGCCCGAGTGCGGAAGAATGGGCAGCTCTAAGTGTTTGGCTAGATCCTCACGAATGAAGTTGTCCGAGCTGCCAGTATCCAACAAGGCGAGACACGAACGGCCGTTGACGAGGATATCGACTGTTGAGTTGGTAGGCATGGAGGAGCTACACGATAGAGTGGTACTAATGGTCGCTAATGCTGCGGCTGAATGAGACGCTGTGGTTTTATTCTGTTTTTGACGTGCCGAGGAAGTACTTGAGCGGCAGACTTTGGCCCAGTGGCCGGTCTTTTCACATTTCGCACAGATAGAATCCTTTGCCGGACACCTGCTTCGTGGGTGGCGTCGAGACCCGCAGAAGAAGCACAGAGCGGCTTTGTTGTCGAAATTCGTAGCGGCTGAAGAGTTTGGGAGATCGTCTCCTTGGACGCAGGCAGGCCGGGCAGAGTCAGTAGTCGGCGACGGTTCGTGGCGAGAGCCAGTGGCTGCAACAGCACCGTAATGAGTGAGGTACGATTCTGAGTTTTTCTGGGCCTGATCTAATGTTCGAGCCTGGACGATAGCCTTTTCCAGTGAGAGTGTGTCATTTTCGAGTAAGCAGGTGCGGATGGCGCTATCTCTAATTCCTCGGATGAAAGCGTCTCTCACAGATGAACTCCTGTTTTCGTCGGCGGAAACCGATTTGAAGTTGCAGTCATTGGCTAGTTGTTGAAGAATTTGCAAGTACTCATCGAGGGTTTCCTCGGGCTTTTGGTGACGGGTGGACAACAGGTGGCGAGCGCATACCTCGTTTGGCTTCTTGACGTAGGTGGCCTCTAAGGCTGCCATGGCATTCTCATAAGTAGAGCAGTCTTGAATGATATCAGCGACATCGGGGCCGATATGTATAAATAGAACCTCCAATTTATTGGGGTTGTGTTCGGCGATAGTACTCAAGAAATATTTGAATCCGCGCGACCATAATTTCCATAGTTTCCCAGCTTGGGGAGAATTCGGAGAAGTAATAAATTTATCCGGGCGAATCACCTTCTCCATGATATAGTAAGATTACTGGATGAATATTTGCTTGCTGTATCTGAAAGGCCGACTGAATGGCTGATTGAAATGTTGAATAAATTGTGGTGCCGCGTTTGTTAGCGGGCTAAAGATAAAGTAAAGGCCAATTTGAGGCTTTATTCAACATAAACATAGCATAGATCTGAAACACAGAAAACAATAATTAGTAAAGACTTGTTACACAGAAAATAATAATTAGTAGACTCACCACGGCGTAACAGTTGTTAACTTTTTTTTAGTTAATCATTCCAGTTGTTAGCTATTTTTATTGATCGTACTGGATGTCATATATCTAATGACACTGGAAATACTGCATCTTCAACCTTGGAATATATCCTAATATCCAGTGCATATGACCTCAAAATATCCCTGAAATTGGTCAGATTTCAAAAGATTTCCCGGGGGGGGGCTTACAGTGCCCCCGGACCCCCAGCTGTATGGGCTCGCCGCGCTCGCCATTGTCTCCCCCGCATCTGAGTAACACTTTTAAAATGCATTCCCTCACTTCTTTATTTAGCACTTCACCACTGGATATAGGGGGTTAATTAGGTCCCCTGAAGGCAAGGACAGATAGGTCTTTAGTTCTAGGTATTACCCCTAGGCACGGGTTGGGTCTTAGGATTACGTCAAAAACAATATTTTTTAATAATAAATTGGGAGATTTGTGCTGAGGAAAGTGTACCCTTCGTAAAGCTGTGGTCCGAATTCAGTGATCCTAGCCTTTTTACAAAAGATGGGGTGCATTTTAATGAAATAGGTAATGCTAGGATAGGTAGGTTAATAGACGAAAACGTGCGAAAGCTGTATAGGTCGAAGCCTTCTTTAAACGTTGTGGGTCCGGAGAACGCGGGCCCAACGTGATAAATAGTTTAAAACGCGGGCCCGTGATAAAACATAACTTAAACGTCTTTTATTGTAACGCGCGTAGTATTAGAAATAAATTAAATGAATTTAAGGCGATAATTTATTCCGGCAACTACGATATAGTTGCTATCACTGAAACTTGGTTAAATACCGTGACTCGGGACTTGTTGGGGGAACTTGATATACCGGGTTTTAAACTCTTTACTAATGATAGGTCACATAGGTTTGGTGGCGGCGTTTTGTTGTACATTCGTGATTCCCTTAGGGCTATCGAGGTTAAGTTAGATTTTCCGGCATCAATTAATGCGATATGTGTTGAAGTTAGGGCGCGTAGTATTAGTTTTAATTTTGTTATTGTTTATAGACCTTCCGTTCAACCCCTCGATACAGATACTAGATTTTACTCACTTCTTGGTAACTTTATTGACAATCGGAATAGTATAATTGTCGGAGACTTTAACTGCCCTAATGTTAATTATGAGACTTTTACTGGTAATGAGGAGGGTTTGAGATTGATCAAGTTTATGGAAGATAACTTTTTACGACAGATGGTTACCGAACCAACGCGCGGTGATAATATTTTAGATTTGGTGATGACGAACGGCGAGAATATAGTCGAAGGCTTAGAAGTCGGCGAGAGTTTGGGATGTAGTGATCATCAAATTCTTAGGTTTAAGTTATTAATAGAAAACACTAAGGATAGTAACGTAATAGAAGTCCCTGATTTTCGTAGGGCTAATTTTGATAGTTTTGCGGATAGGATGAGAGTAGTGGACTGGGATAACTTATTTATGGGTAATGACACAAATTTGCATTGGGTGGCGTTTAAAGAAAGTTTTAGGAATATTGAAAGGGAGTTTATTCCTCGTAGGCCCAAGCGCGCTAGAAATCATGGTAGGCCCAAATGGTGGACTAGGGAAATAGGCGAGTTCATAAACGAGCGTAATAGAGCGTATAAACTTAATAAGCGCAATGGCACGGCAGCTAACTTTAATAGATATATCGAACTTAGACGTCAGGTTAAAAGATCAGTTAGGAATGCCAAGCGTAATTTAGAGATACTTATAGCTGCGGATAGTAAACATAATCCAAAAAAGTTTTTTGAATACGTTAATAATCGTAAGCCGATGAAAGATAACATAGGCCCTCTAGTGGATTTTAATGGCGCTTTGGCTTCTGACGCTCAGGCGATGGCGGGTATTTTCAATAACTTTTTTGCGACAGTTTTTACCGTAGAAGACGTAAATAATGTCCCCGACGTGGACGATATCGTTCCATTTAGCAGCGAGACTATTTTGGATGAAATAACTGTTCACGAGGGTGAGATTGCGCATTATATCGATAGGCTAAAAGTTAGCAAGACTCCAGGCCCTGACGCTTTTTATCCCAGGCATTTGAAAGATTTGAAAGACGTTATTGTAGGCCCCTTAACGAAGATTTTTAATCAGTCACTCGAAACGGGAATTATTTCTGAAGACTTCAAATTAGCTAACGTCACGCCTATTCTTAAAAAAAGGCGACCGCGCAGTAGCTAGCAATTATAGGCCCATTAGCTTAACGTCAATTGTCGGTAAACTTTTGGAATCCGTAGTTAGGGATCGTATCATCGATCGCTTAGAAAGTAGAGATTTGATTAATAGTAGTCAGCATGGGTTTCGACGCCATAGGTTTTGTTTAACTAATTTGTTAGAATTTTATAACAAAATAGTGCGCGAATACGATAGGCATAGAGCGGCTGACGTTATTTATTTAGATTTTAAAAAAGCGTTCGATACAGTTCCGCATAGGAGACTAATTGCGAAGGTTAAAGCGCACGGTATACGCGCTCAGGTAGCTAACTGGTTAGAAGAATGGCTTCGTGCTAGGAGGCAGAGGGTCGTAGTTAATGGTAGTGAATCGGGGTGGTTAGATGTAGGTAGCGGTGTCCCACAGGGTTCAGTGTTAGGCCCATTGCTATTTGTAATTTACATTAACGACATAGATGTAGGATTGACTAGTAACGTGTCAAAATTTGCGGACGAAACTAAAACAGGCGGTAAGGTTGTCAACGAGGACGATAGAAATAGGCTCCAAGACGATGTAAATAGGATTATGGAGTGGACAGATAAATGGCAGATGCAATTTAACGTAGACAAATGTAAAGTTTTGCATATAGGTTCTCGTAACAATAATTACACGTACACGATGGATGATACGGAGTTGGCGAGCGTTGACGAGGAAGTAGATTTAGGCATACGCGTATCTAAGGATTTAAAGGTTAGGAACCAGTGCCTGGAATCTTGCGCAAAAGGTAATAGGATGTAGGCTTCATAGCGCGTAATTTCGAATTTAAATCGAAGGATATTATATTGCCCCTTTACAAGTCCCTAGTTAGGCCTCATTTGGAATATGCCGTTCAGTTTTGGTGCCCGTACTTGCGTGAGGATATTGATAGGTTAGAAAGGGTTCAGCGTCGTGCCACGAAACTAATTCCGTCATTGCGCAATAAGCCTTATGAAGATAGGATTAAAGAGTTAGACCTATATTCACTCGAAACTAGGAGATTAAGGCGGGAGCTTATTGAAGTTTTCAAAATCGTTAATAACATCGATAACGTAAATTTTGACAGATTGTTCACTTTCGATAATAGTAATACTCGTAATAACGGATTTAAGTTGCGTGGCAGACGTTTCATTACTAATATCGCTAAAAACTTCTTTACGTTTAAAGTAATTGATAAATGGAATAATCTTCCCGCGCCCGTCGTGAACTCTACCAGCGTTAATGTATTTAAGAACCGTCTTGACAGACATTTTAAAAATATTAACGTTTAAAATAAAAAAAAAAAATTAGCAGCAGGAGCTCTAGGGGTGGTGGTCGAGGATGAGTCTGTTGACGATTAATGCCAGCTTGTGACATGCCAGCGTGTGATGCCAGCAATAAAATTATTAAAAAAAAAAAAAATAGACTAACACAGACGTAGATGTAGCTCGTAGCGTAAACTAACCCACTTTTTGTTTAACTTTATCTACTTTTTTTTTTCTTATCCTCTCCTTACTTTGCATGTCTGTAACTGTCTTTTCTTGCATGTTTGTAGTTTGCATGGTATGACAGTGAGTTAAGACTGTGTTTGCATGGTTTGTAAGCGTTATTATTTAACTTCTTTTCATCTTTCACCCCTCTCCTATTCTCTCCGACTATTTTTCTGACTTGTCGGCAGTGGTCGGCGGATGATGATGGTGAGTCTTTTTTCTCTTTTCCTGGATGAATGTTAACCCTCGAGTGATAGGTGTTCCTCCTTACTTAACCCCTTATTCTCTTCTCTTCTCTTAACCCCCTACTCTTTCCTTTCTCTCGGGCTAACCTTAGGGTGGATCTTAGGGTCTTTGTTAGCCTTAGCTTCTGTAGATCTGTAGATCGCCTTGGGACAACAATGGTTCTTCCTCTTCTAGATTTTCTAACAATATAAGGGTCTCAAAGCAACATTTGAGGGTCTTTACTCAGCAAATTGGTTAACCTAACACAAAACTCAAAATAAAACCCTACAACAAAATATACATTTACACACATACATACAGTATATAAATATATACATACAACTCCAAGCATTCAATTCTTCTTTTAAGGAAGAATCACTCAACAGATTTCATCAACAGACACATGCATTCCTTGCAAACAGATTGGATTCCTTCAAAACCCCAAACCTTCCAGGCTTACCTGTAGGACACACAACATTTACTCAATCATAACTACGGGTATTGACTTCACTGGAGTGGCGAAGCCAAGTTTTGAAGACCAACTGGATTCAGAGGAATGCAAAAAAAAAAATATATATATACACACACACTTTACTCTTTACATAACACAAACACAACAACCTGTCTGAACATAACCAAAGACCGGAGAGTAAAGGCTTTTATTGCTGCGCTCTGGTTCTGTGCACATAATTTTGTGTAAAAAATTATATGGTTAGACAGTGGCACATACAAACTATTCTACTCCAAGGGGCTGATGGCCTATCTTATCCATAGCCCAAACTATTCAACAAGGGGCTGATGGCCTCCCTTGGCCATAACCCAAACTATTCAACAAGGGGCTGATGGCCTCCCTTGGCCATTAGGGCATATCATACTCTGGGTTCAGGGTTGAAATTTTGGAAAAACAAAGTGGCGAATATGAATTCCTATGTAAAAATTAATTCTAAGATGGGTTTATTATTTGCAACTTTTCCGAAAAATCTCATTTTCATGGTCAAAATCGCGATTTTCTGATTTGAAGGCTGCCTAACGCAGCCTCAGGGCCAGTGGCAGTTCCTCATATGGGCAATATGGGCAGCCGCACAGGGCGGCATTTGTGGAGGGGCGGCATGAGCGCCTGCAAAAAAAATAAAAATAAAAATAAGAATAAATAAATAAAGAAATAAATAAAAATAAAAAATAAAATAAAATAAATAATAAAAGATCAATAAATATATTTTTATTAATAAAAAACCATCTATTGCATTTTCCATAAACCTTCCCATAAAAGACCTAAACAATGCAAAATGCTTCCAGATTAATATTATTGGGAATAAAGGCCCATACTTTAACATATGTAATGTTATTTTTCTGGGTTTGGTTAAATAGTGAAATGTATATTATTTATTACAGAACGAATCTTCACACTAAGCCACTAAGGTCTGTCAATAACCGCAAATGGATAAGAAGAGGTCAAAGCTATCAGGTGCTCAGTTTAGAAAAAAGAGGAAAGAAGAAGAGGAGAAACGAGCAAAAGATAAAGGTATAGAGCTATGTCATCTACTCTTCACTGCTATATTGCACTGCTATTTTGTGATATAGCTTTCTGAGTCATTTGAAGTGTACTATTATGTATATAATTAGCCATTAACCAAGGAGGTTGTATTATTCATTTGTTTCCTATTCTAAAAGTTTAATAAATTGTGCTTAATAACATGTTAAATTAATTGTACTAGCCTATTCATGCATTGGTCTGTTATGTTCTATTTTACTATTTGCAGGGGCACTTTTGAAATATTTTGGAACACCCTCTGCCACTAGCCAGGATGAGAAGCCGTCTACTTCTGCCATTATTGAGGCTGAGGAGCCATCTACCTCCTCAGCCTCACATATGTCTCCACAAATGCAGTCTGATCCTGAGGATGAAGACCCATTTTCTTCTACTTCTCCCCGGCAGGACTCTTCAGGTGAGTTTGTGTGCACATATGTCTGTGAGTGTGTGCGTGTGTGTGTATGTGTGTGCATCCCTGCAAAGCATTTTGCAAACAGTTATAAATTATAATGTTATTATCACTGGGTCTGGGTTACTGGGTATGTGTGGTGTTTCACCACCATAATTCCATAACACCACCACCATAACAAAGTGCTGTGAATAATGTGTTATCTAACTTAGGTGTGTATACTAATGAGTAATCTTGTTCTTGTTCTTTCTATTAGAAATGCCTGAAGCAGAATCGCCTCCTGAGGATGAGTCTCTGTCCACCGACCCTGCTAACTGGCCTTCAGTTCTGACTGAGAGAATTCGGACACAACTGGTTTCCAGGGGACCAAGTCAAGTACCATCTGACTTTGTATTCCCTAGAAACGACAGTGACGGAAGAAGTTTCCACCATCAATACTTCAGGAAGTCATTGGTTAGTGGGGAAAATATAACCAGAAGTTGGTTGGTCTATTCCTTAAAAAACAACAGCCTTTTCTGTTTCTGTTGTACATTATTTTCCAAGAGGAAAATAAATTTAACAAGTTTGGGACTCTCGGACTGGAAGCATGCAAGCTCATTGCTCACATCACATGACAACAGTTCAGAACACCTAAATTCTATGAAAATCTGGAAAGAACTGGCAGTGAGGATGAGAAAGGGGGAGACCATTGACAAGCAGGAGATGGCACTTCTGGAGGCTGAGAAGTTGAGATGGAGAGCGGTGCTGACACGTCTCACTGCTATTGTGCATTCTCTGGCAGTTAGGAATTTGGCACTAAGGGGACATACAGAAAAATTGTTCTCACCATCAAATGGCAATTTTCTGAAAGAAGTTGAACTGATGGCACAATTTGATCCTATAATGCAAGAGCACATTAACCGTGTCCAAAAGGGACCTCCAGTCACACCAGCTACCTCGGCCACCACATACAAAACGAACTCATTGATTTGTCGAGCAGCAAGACCATTTCAGCAATGGTGAGCGACATCAAACAATCAAAGTTTTTTTCAATAATTCTAGATTGCACTCCAGATATCAGCCACACTGAACAGTTGTCAGTTGTGATTCGGGTTGTGTCACTGGAGGGGAAGCCCCATATAAAGGAACATTTCATGGGGTTTTTGGAGGCAGAGGAGTCCACTGGTCAACATTTGGCATCTCTGATTCTGAAGAGACTGGAGGAGCTAAAAGTTCCTTTCATGGACTGTAGAGGACAATCATACGACAACGGGGCCAACATGAGGGGAAAAAACAAGGGTGTTCAATCCAGGCTCCTAGAAATTAATCCCAGAGCTCTGTTTGTTCCATGTGGGGCTCATTCTCTGAATTTGCTTGTGGCCGATGCTGCTAAGGGATCTATTGATGCCACAAGTTACTTTGGCATCTTGCAGAAGCTTTACAACTTGTTTTCAGCCTCCACACAACGATGGGCCATTTTGAAAAAACATGTGAACATCACATTGAAGATGTGGTCTGATACAAGGTGGGAAAGCAAGATCAAGAGTGTGGAGCCCCTGAGATATCAGGCAGCTGCAGTGAGAGATGCACTGATCGAGGTGAGGGACCACACCAAAGACTCTGTAATAAAGGTCGAGGCTCAATCTCTGTCAGAGGAGGTTGGGTCATACCGCTTCGCCATTTGTTCAGTGGTGTGGCATGACCTGTTGTGCCAAATTCAGCATGTGAGCAAGCAGATGCAGTCTCCTAGCATGCACGTTGATGTTGCAGTAAATCTCCTAAAAAAAACAGAGAGAGGTCTCCACATTACAGGGCAACAGGTTTTGTGGCTGCACAAATGGCAGCCACAGATATCTGTGAACAAATGAATGTGGAGGCTGTGTTAAAACAAAAACGGCTGAGGTCCACAAAGCGGCACTTCTCCTATGAAGCATCTGATGAGCCCTTGATTGATGCTTTGAAGAAGCTGGAGGTGACATTTTTCAATGCAGTGGTTGATGCTGCAACATCAGCCATTCAGGAAAGATTTTCCACGTTGGAAATTGTGGGAGAGAAGTTTGGAGTGCTGACACATTTCCAAATCTCACATTTGAGGAGCTGACAGAACAATGTGTGAACCTTAGTACTACATTACACTTTAAGGGACAATCTGACTTGGATGGCAGAGAGCTTGCACAGGAGCTGAAGAACTTGCCTGACTTGCCATCAAAGACCATATCCTTGCTTGAACTGCTGACATTTATCCATGAAAGGGAGCTCTCTGAAATATATCCAAATTTGTGGACTGCTCTCAGAATTGGTCTTACTCTTCCAGTCACTGTTGCTGAAGCAGAGAGGAGCTTTTCAAAGCTGAAGCTCATCAAATCCTACCTGAGGTCAACTATGTCACAGGAACGCCTTACCGGTCTGGCCATCGTCAGTATAAATCATACAATTGCTGAGCAGATTTCATATGATGATTTAATTCATGACTTTGCATCAAGGAAGGTAAGAAGAGTCAGGCTTTAGATGGCAGTTGTGCTGTGGTGCAATTTATTTTGTTTCTTGTTCAAAGTGTAGCATAATAATTACCCTCTCTTAAGTGTCTTATTCTATTTATGTGATAGAGCATTTGTACAATTTAGAAATTTGATTCTCTAGTTTATTTATGGCAGTTGTGCAATTTAATTTGTATTTTTCCTGTTCATAGTATCATAATTACATTCTCTTAAGTGAGTTATTCTATTTACGTGATGAAGGATTTGTAAAATTCAGAAATTTGAGTCTTTGTTTTGGTTCTGAAGTTCCAACAATTAGTCCAATAAAAAGTTATTTTGTGAAAGAGTTATGTCTGTCCTTTATTTTGGGGGATTCGAATGTGTGTGTGTTGGCGAACAGGGGGGGGGGCGCTGAAGGTGAGGTTCGCCCAGGGCGTCATGTAAGCTAGGACCGCCACTGCTCAGGGCATCCAAACCAAAGCGCGCAGCTGTTCTGCATATGATTTAGTCTAAAAGCTGCTTTTCTGACCTCATCCTTGCTTTCTTGTGTGTTTCAACACCTCTGGATGCTGAAAAAATGTTTAGATTTCACGTAAAACTTAAGAATTTTAAGTTTTTCTTCAAAGAATAGGCGCGGCTCACCAGCTCTACTCTGATCGAGTAGCGGGAGACTTGCCACCTCCACGTGTAGGTTTACACGCCTGTTCTTCCTGGATCCTTGAAAAGCGTGGCCTCATAAGATCTTATACGAGTCAAAAAGTTCCCGGAAAAAATTAATTAAAAGGTAATAAAACAAAAAAATGAAAAAGTGCAGATTTTATTTTTCTACATAATGACCATCACTATCATAACACTTTTGTAGTCTATGCCTCCAGTCTTCTAAACCCTGTCCGTAGAATTGAGCATCTTTTGAATGGAACCAGGTCGTTGTTGCCTTTTTGACCTCTTCTGTTGACGAAAAACGGGTCCCCTTCAGGTGTTTCTTTAAATTTGGAAACAGAAAAAAGTCTGATGCAGCTAAATCTGGGCTGTAAGGAGGGTGGGAGAGCAATTCCCATCTTAAATCCCTCAGTTTGTCCCTTACCTTTCGGGACGAATGAGCCGGTGCGTTATCGTGGTGGAACAAAACTCTGTCATGAAGTTTTCCTCGCCGTTTTTTCTTAATTGCTTGATGTAACTTTTCTAGAACTTGTTCATAGTAGATTGCATTTATAGTTCCTTGTCCTTCTAGGTAATCTATTAACAAAATACCTTCCGAATCCCAAAAAATTGTTGCCATAATCTTTGCAGCGGATCTTTCAGATTTTCCTTTGATGGGGCCGCTTGATCCCCTCGGCAGCCATTGTTTGGATTGCTGTTTGTCTTCGGGATCATACAGGTACAACCAAGTTTCGTCTCCAGTCACAATTCTTTGCAAAAAATCTTCGGGATTAGCGTCCCACTTGTTTAAAGTTTGAAGTGCGAGATTCACCCTTGTTGCAAGCTGATCCTCGCGCAACAGTTTTGTCACCCATCGGGCAGAAAGCTTACTCAAGTCCAGGTGGTCTTTTAAAATTGAATGAGTTGATCCCACCGATAAGCCTAGATTGTCAGCTATAAACTCGACACAATATCGTCGATCTTCTTCGACTAGTGCTCTCACACGATCGATGTTTTCATTGTTGATGGAGGTTGAAGGTCTTCCACTTCGAGTGCCGTCTTCGATACTCTCTAGGCCATTTGAAAAACGATTAATCCATTCATAAAGGGTGGTCTTCTTGGGAGCAGTGTCTCCATAAACTTTCCTCACACTTTCAATAATATCACTTTTCTTCCAACCAAGTTTTACTAAAAATTTGATATTGCTTCTGACTTCGGATTTCTAAGATTCCATGTTGCTTCTGAGGGGTTAAACTTTCAAATGACATAATCTTCCAAATTCTGCATTTTCGGCAATCAAATTTTAACATGTTATTACAAAACCGTACAGGAATGAACATGTCGACTTATGATTTATCACGTAATTTCTAACGTGAATGGGAAATATTTTCCGGGAACTTTTTGAAGGCCCTACGTATTATGATCTTCTGAGGACTTTCAGCTCTTATGAGCATTAACGATGGCTTCAGCCTCTTCATCAGCCACTCGAACCTGAAAAGCTCTTAAGTATGTCCTGCTTCGATCTGAACACTGGGAGCATTTCTCGATGGTCTATCCTGGCTCTCACCCACCCATCTCTCCTCTCGTGACCGTACACAGCTTGGGAAGCAGTTGAGACTTCCTGAACAGCTCTCTCGCAGGACTGAGTATGAACAGAGAAAGTGTCCACTTTAAGTGGAGTTTTCCTGAGATCCTCGAGCTCACTCAAGGTCATCTTGCAGGTGAAAATAGGCTCGTAAATATTCTTTGATTCCCAGTTGATGAGATCCTCAGGTGAAGTGGCTTGCAGATTGACTTTGGGATTTTTATGGGGCCTCACTGTCGTATCACCAAAGTCTCTTCCTTCTCCGATCTTCTCTATCTGGCTCACAGCCAAAGCTCTCTGATGCTCATCCTCACTGCACAGGAATGAAGCCAGGATGTTCTCAGGATGTGCGTGGTAAGCTTCTCTTATCATTGCAGCAGAGATGATGTTCCTGACCTCGGTAGTTTGGTTCCTCAGCAGCCTCAGGCTTGGAAAAACGTGTGCAGGACCAAATTTGAGTTGGTGCTTCACTTTGATGTCGTAGTACATTTTGAAGTAGAAGTTAAGGCAGAACTTCACGAGGACCTCGAGCCTCCTCAACACCTCCCCCTTCAGTCCGTGCTCCCTCATCCACAACAGCAAGATGGCCTGTGCAGTAGTGAGCCACCTGGGTTGGTTCAGAGGTCCGCACTTGAGACCAGCCAGCTGTGGACTGAGACTTCCAGGCTTGATGGCTTTGATCAGAAGATAGCAGTTGTGCTGGTCTGTGGAGAGAGATTTGACTATCTCTACTGGCAGCTCTATGATATCTTCAGTTCCTTCCACTGGTTTGAAGTTGAAGTTGACCTCAAGTTCATTCACTTTCTCAAGAAGTTTTCCAATAGGCCCACTGAAGCCTGACCGGGGAGTTACATGGCCGTCCAGCTTGATGATTAAGTGCCTCAGGGTGAGCTCGTTCACATGGAGCTAACAGATCATCCAGTGGCACTTGCGACCCAGTATCTTCTCCAATTGGGCTATGGCACCTCCAGACCACCCCGTGTTGGTGTTGGTAGAGTCTCCTCCAATCATTACAAGGCTCTCGTCAGCTCCGTGATCCAGAAGCCACTCATGCAGGCCCTGAGCGATCTTATGAGCAGGCTTTTCTCCTTCCTCAGGTTTCTCGGGAGTGAAATGGAAGAGGTACTTTCCTTGAGACTCCCACGTGATAGTGTAATGCTCCTCGATCACTTTGCCAGGATGAAATCTCCCTGTCACTTCTTCATATTTCAACACCTTTGTGTTCCTATCCTGCTTGCCATCAAAGAATATCCCAGAGATCTTCTTCTCCTCTGACTTCTGCGTGAGAGCTTCAACTGATGAGGCCATTACTTCCTCCTTGGCCCTCCAGACTTTCATATCATCTATGGCCAAGTAAGCCTTGTCTTTGAAAAGATGACCGGCCTTACCGAAAAAAAATGGCGTCCACTCACTTCTACTTCACAATTATAACTGGCGTAATTGCTCAGAGCCATCTATTGAGAGAATGTTGAACTTCGCCTTCTGCGTCCAAATGATTACAAAGATTCAAATGGAGTAGATTTTTTTTCTTATGTATGTATGTATTGAATCTGTGTAAGAGTTAAGCAAAGCTAATGTGTCTAAATGGCAACAAATTACGACAAAGGGTTAAAAATATGAGCTTGTGTTCAATTGAATATTCGATATTTCAACATACAACAGAAAACCACAATTTTGAACATGATAACGTGATTTATGGGAAAAGTTGCAAAAAAGAAACCCCTCTTAGAATTAAATTTTTACATGAAAATACATATTAGCCAGAGTGAAATTCTGACTCGGAAAAGTATGATATGCCCTATTGGCCATAGCCCAAACTATTCAACAAGGGGCTGATGGCCTCCCTTGGCCATAGCCCAAACTATTCAACAAGGGGCTGATGGACTACTTTGGCCGTAGTCCAAACTATTCAACAAGGGGCTGATGGACTACTTTGGCCATAGCCCAAACTATTCAACAAGGGGCTGATGGCCTCCCTTAGCCATAGCCCAAACTATTCAACAAGAGGCTGATGGACTACTTTGGCCATAGCCCAAACTATTCAACAAGGGGCTGATGGACTACTTTGGCCATAGCCCAAACTATTCAACAAGGGGCTGATGGACTACTTTGGCCATAGCCCAAACTATTCAACAAGGACTTTATGGCCTTTCTTGGCCATAGGGCAAACTATTACAAGGGTCTTGTGGCCTCCTTTTGGCCATGGGCCAAACAAAACGGTCTTATGGCCTCCCTTGGCCATGGGCCAAACAAAACGGTCTTATGGCCTTCCTTGGCCATGGGCCAAACAACAACGGTCTTATGGCCTCCCTTGGCCATGGGCAAAACAACAACGGTCTTATGGCCTCCCTTGGCCATGGGCAAAACAAAAGGGTCTTATGGCCTCCCTTGGCCATGGGACAAACAAAAGGGTCTTATGGCTTCCCTTGGCCATGGGCCAAACAACAACGGTCTTATGGCCTCCTTTGGCCATGGACAAAACAACAACGTTCTTATGGCCTCCCTTGGCCATGGGCCAAACAACAACAGTCTTATGGCCTCCTTTGGCCATGGGCCAAACAACAAGGGTCTTATGGCCTCCCTTGGCTATGGGCCAAACAACAAGGGTCTTATGGCCTCCCTTGGCCAGAGACCAAACAACACTAAAACTGTACAGGATTCAAAGCTCCAAGCCCTCCAGATCTACCTGTGGAGGAGTAACATTTACTCTACTAAAACTACGGGTATTGACTAGTCTGAAGTGGCAGGAGGTTTGAATACAGTACAAACTCTTTTAACCGAACACCCAACATGGAAGTACAGTACATTTCAATTAACCCACCAACGTAGAAGTCACTTCAAAACATAAATCGTTAACAAAACAAAACATGACAAAACTCCAAAACAGCATTAGTAAACCAGCATTTAAAAACTGGTAACTTATAAAACTTACCCAAATAATGAGCAAAGTTAAAATGTTTAATAACTTTACTTTAATTCCGTTAATTTTCTATACCTAAGGGAAGTCAAACTGATTGACATAACTTTGACATAACTTTAAACTTGAGAAGTTTGCCTCTTGAACTTTTATATTTAAATACAGTAGGTCTTAAGTAACCTTTCTCTTCCTAAATTCCTACTTCATTCTTTTTAATCCATTTCATATGGTTTAAAACAGTTTGTCAAAAAATTTAATCTAATCTATAAGTGAGGTGACGTGTATGTATATATATGTATATAGTCTAAAAGTCACTAAAGAGTAAATATCACTAAATCTAAGCTGAATGGCAAGACGAAGCCATAAACGAACCAACGGGCTGTTCGTATTGCTTTGGTCTGGCCTAGACATGTTTTTTCCTATCTGACCTAATCTTGGGTGCTGAGTAAAATTAGGTGATGAATCTAAGGTGACAAATCGGGTAGGAAGTTGTTCGTACTTAAGTATAGTTAGGGGTAATGTCTATAGCTTCTAAATTGGTAATGTAAGAGAGAGTTAGGTAGGCTGTTGTGGGACACAGGAATAAAACGGTAGGCTTCAAGGAATACCTAATTCAACGCACCGGTAAGTGCTTTTGATTGTTTGCTAGAACCTAAGTAACCTAACTGGGGTGTCTACCCCACGCTATCACATTTGGCGACGAGGATGGGATTTGGCTCATTTGGTTAAATTTTGTTCATTGGGTTAAATTTGGCTCATTGGGTTAATTTGGCTTATTGGGTTAATTTGGCTTATTGGGTTCAAGTGGTTGTTTGGAAAATTGGATGCAGACTAGTGGGTCGTCCGATTTGGTTTGTTTGTGTGGGGAAGCTACCGTACTATAGCGTAGGTCCCGCCGCCCTAATTCTAAAACTAATTCCTACTCAGCCCTAACTCTAAAACTAATTCCTACTCAGCCCTAACTCTAAAACTAATTCTTACTCAGCCCTAACTCTAATACAATTCACTATTCAGCCCTAACTCTAATAAAATTCACTATTCAGTAACTAGACCAAATTTAAACCTAACCTAACCTACTTCACGTGAGTTGGTCTAATTCGGTTTTGCTCTAGCATGTCGGTGATTGGCCATATAAGCCCCTACGAAGACAATGGGGAGGACTTCGAAGCTTATGCCACTAGGGTGAGGTTGTTTTTCGAGGCAAATTCCATTCCGGATGCTAAGAAGGTACCTACCTTTTTAACTATAATAGGCCCTAAAACGTTTGGTTTAGTTATGGACCTAGTTTCTCCTAAAGCACCGGAAACTTGCACCTATAAGGAATTGGTACAGGCCCTAACCGATCACTACAAACCCCGAGTAGTTCTCATCTATGAACGTTTCAAATTTTATTCAAGGCATCAGACGGGAAATGAAAGCATTGCAGAGTTTGTTGCAGGAATAAAAAGCCATAGCCGTACGTGTAAATTTGGGGACAAATTAGATGAAATGCTAAGAGATAGGTTTGTAATGGGTCTCAAAGAGGAGTCTACCCAGAGAGCCCTATTAGCCATACAGGACCTAACTTTTAGTCAGGCTGTAGAAATAGCTACGGCTAGAGAAGCAGCTGCTAAAGATGTTAGAGCTTTTGGAAATCATAGTAGTAAAGCCCAACACGTAAATAGCTTTAAATCTTCTAGGCCTGGCAGACCTAACGAGCCTACTAGACAGGCAAATAAAAGGTATGAGGCGAATATGACTAAGCCTACTAATTCTACTAAGCCTTCCAAGCCATGTACAGGGTGTGGAAAACACCATTGGAAGAAAGATTGCCCTTTTAAAGAAGCAGTTTGCCGAAACTGTAGTAAAATAGGCCACATAGCTAAAGTGTGTTTTTCAAAGAAAACAAAGGGTGAAAATTCTAATTTTAACATTTCTAGTATAAATCCTCAAAAGGGAAATACTTCGAACATTGGAGTGGAGTACCTATTCTATGAGCAGCAAAGTGGGGAAAATACAGGCCCATATATTGTAGAGGTAGGCCTAAATGGAATTACAGTTCCTCTAGAATTGGATACGGGTGCTGCCCGGACGGTCATGTCCAAGGTAGTTTTTGATAAGATTTTCAAAAACACACCTAAACTACATGCATCTAAAACGATTTTGAAGAAGTACGGTGACATACAAATACCTATTTGTGGAGAAGCATACGTCACAGTTACACTTAACCAGAAAACTTTGTCTCATCCCTTAACCCTTTTAGTGGTGATGAGCAAGGGCCTACTCTACTAGCCGTGATTGGATTGATGCTTGGAAATGCCAATTGACAAAATCTTGCAAGGGGTCAGGCAGATGTGCATACACTTTCATATCCATTGACATAGACTCATTGTTAAGGGAGTTTTCTTCTATTTTTGGGCCTGAAGTAGGCAACCTAAAAGGCCATCAGGTCTGCATAGAAGTAGATCCTAATGTAACTCCGAAATTTTGTAAGGCTCGTTCAATTGCGCATGCACTGCGGGAGAAGGTAGATTTAGAAATTGACAGGCTGCTAAAAGATAAAATTATTGAACCAGTCACACACGCTAAGTGGGCTGCCCCAGTAGTTCCGTACTAAACCGGACAAGTCCGTGCGGTTATGCGGGGATTACCGTTTAACAGCAAATAGAGCCGCCTTCTAGATTGCTATCCTATACCCAAGCCTGATGAATTATTTAGCTCTCTTGCTGGGGAAAATATTTCACAAAACTCGATATGTCCAAGCCTATGCTCAACTAAGTTTAGATGAAACTCTAAAGAATTACTATCATAAATACGCACCGAGGCCTATATAAGACAATAGGCTATGCTATGGAATAGCATCGGCTCCAGGTATTTTCAGAGGACAATGGACAAGTTCTAGGTCACATTCCAGGGTACTTTGCTTTCTAGATGATGTCCTCATTTCAGGTTCGACTAAAAAAGACACCTAACTAGATTAACCACGGTTCTAAAAGGACTCCGGGATGCTGACTTAAGCTAAAGAGAGAAAAGTGTTCATGGGTCACTAACGAGGTTTCATATTTAGGGTTCCGCATAGATGCCTCAGCATTCATCCAACGGTGGAAAACTAAGCAATAGAAAAGGCACCACCTCCACAAAACATCACACAGTTACAAGCTTATTTAGGTCTCCTAAACTTTTATAGGAAATTTTGCCTAATGCATCGACTTTCTTGAACCCCTAAATAAGCTATTACGATCTGGGGAACAGTGGAGATGGGAGAAAACTCAAAAGGAAGCATTTGAGGCTTCCAAGGACGTACTACTAAGTCCACTCTCCTAGTGCATTATGATCCTAAACTTCCTCTCGTAGTTTCAGCAGACAGCAGTTCTTATGGAATTGCAGGGCAGTGTTATCTCACCACATTGATGGTGTAGATAGGCCTATCTGTTTGCTTCTAGAACACTAACTGAGACGGAAAGACGATATGCACAAGTGGAACGTGAAGCATTAGCCTGTAGTATTTGCAGTAAAAAAATTCATTTCTACTATGGGGTCATGAATTTAAACTAATTACTGACCATAAACCTCTTTTAGGTTTATTTTCACCTAATAAAAATATTCCAGTTATGGCCTCAGGTAGGATTCAACGATGGGCACTGATTCTACAAGCCTATAAATTTGACTTAGTACATCGGTCAGGTAAACTTCTAGGTACGGCTGATGCGCTAAGTAGGTTGCCCTTAGAAAATCCAAATGATTGTTGTACCTATATCCTACAGAATGGGTTCACTTGGTGGAGTTTTTGGAATCCACTCCAGTATCTGCAGTACAAATAGAGCAGTGGACAAAACCAGACCCTATTCTGTCTAGGGTCATCCATTTCTGCTCAGTTGGTTGGCCTACTAAGGTTGAGAGTGAATTACAGCCTTTTATTCAGCGTCAGTCTGGCCTCTCTATTCAAAATGGCTGTCTCTTATGGGGCCACAGAGTGATTATTCCAAATAAAGGCAGGTCGAATTTAGTGAAGGAACTTCACGCTGAACACATGGGCGCAACAAAAATGAAAGAGCTGGCGAGAGCTTATTTCTGGTGGCCTGGTTTAGATGGAGAACTCGAATCATTGTTCGTTCCTGTCAAAGCTGCCTAGAGAACAGAGATCTCCCAAGGAAAAGTCCACTTCATCCTTGGGAATGGCCTACTATACCGTGGCATAGGATCCATGTTGACTATGCAGGTCCTATAAATAATACTTATTTCCTAGTCATTGTGGACGCCTACTCTAAGTGGGTGGAAATTTTTCCAACCACTTCCACGACTTCGGGTGTTACGATTCGCTTACTCCGTTCAGTTTTCGCTCGATGGGGTTTACCCGTAGTCCTGGTTTCCGACAATGGTACTTGTTTTACCAGTGAGGAATTTCGTTCCTTCGTCCACCTAAATGGCATTAGACATGTCCGGTCTAGTGTTTTCCACCCATCTACTAACGGTCTCGCGGAAAACATGGTCCGTACTTTCAAGTCGGCCTTGCGTCATTCTCGTGGGGAGGAAATGCAAGTGGTGTTGGATAAATTTTTGTTTAAATATCGAATAACACCACACACCACGACAGGGGTGTCTCCCTCTAAACTTCTGATTGGCCGGGGAATTCGTTCAGTTTTTGATTTGTTACGTCCAAACGAAATGTTACAACAACGAGTTTTACGCCATCAGGAAAAACAGAAGTTGTACCACGACACTAAAAGAGGAGAGTTCTAGAAGCGAAACCTAATGATCCAGTTGTGATTCGCAACTATGGGGCTGGACCAAAATGTGTTCCTGCAACTGTGCAGGAGAGAACGGGCCCTGTTTCCTTCAAGTGCCAACTAGAAGATGTCGTTCTATTAAACGCCATCAGGACCAGATATGGGAACGGGAAGTGCAGAAGGACCAGAGTCTTCCGGAAGAGAGAACTGATCCTCCGGAAAATGGTTCAACTTGCCCGCCTATACAGGTTGCACCTGATCCTACTACATCAACCCCGCTCCGCAGGTCGTCTAGGGTCCCTCATCCCCCTGACAGACTAAACTTGTAGGGGAGGAGTGAGGTGACGTGTATGTATATATATGTATATAGTCTAAAAGTCACTAAAGAGTAAATATCACTAAATCTAAGCTGAATGGCAAGACGAAGCCATAAACGAACCAACGGGCTGTTCGTATTGCTTTGGTCTGGCCTAGACATGTTTTTTCCTATCTGACCTAATCTTGGGTGCTGAGTAAAATTAGGTGATGAATCTAAGGTGACAAATCGGGTAGGAAGTTGTTCGTACTTA
Source organism: Bathynomus jamesi (assembly GCA_023014485.1). Taxonomy (NCBI): domain Eukaryota; kingdom Metazoa; phylum Arthropoda; class Malacostraca; order Isopoda; family Cirolanidae; genus Bathynomus; species Bathynomus jamesi. The sequence goes on along the minus strand of JAJOZX010006399.1, from coordinate 65,359 downwards.
AGTATAGTTAGGGGTAATGTCTATAGCTTCTAAATTGGTAATGTAAGAGAGAGTTAGGTAGGCTGTTGTGGGACACTCCCCAGTATATGGAAAAACTATACACGCTTCCAACATGGTATTGTATGTGGTACCTTTATTTCATAATTAAATATAAATTATTAATTAATTGAATTAAATATCTACAAAATTGCCTCGGGATTGGCAACATAGCCTGTTGGGAATGAAAATAATTGTCATACATATATAGAACCCATATGTAGGCATCGGGCTTGCGTGACAACAAGAAAACCAAATTTATTATTTCGTGTTCAACATTTTTCATTGCTGACTCGTGAAAATTACTTCGAGAGAAGAGTCAACGAACTTTGAAAAATCAGCAAATAATAAAAGACAAAGATTATATTATAGCGGCTCGCTCGGAGCTTGCTTATATTACAGTGATGCTTTAAGCAAGGAAGATGTACTTTATCTTCCTATAAGTTCTGAGTGAATTCCTCATAATATAAAACCTAATAACATAAAGAGGATAGGCCTATTCTTTTAAGTATTTAAATAGTGACTGCCTATATTAGTTATATCAAATCAACTCATTGTGTAACTCCATCGTACCACGGCCCTACATCGAAAAAGATCGTCGCGCCCTACATCGAAACAGAAGCGAGGCCCAACGAAATAATAAGGTAAGGCAATTCCTTTCTTTACCATTAAGCAGCGCAAATACCGAAGGCAAATAAACATAAAAAGGTCCTTTGAAGACCTTCGTATACATAACTCTCTAATGAAAAAACGTAGGGCTTTTATCGTTAACTCTCCACTGTGATCTGCTGGAAATTTCCAACGGACGAGGGTATCAGACAATCAACCCATAGCCCTATAGTTTTTCACAGGTGAAATAACTAATATTAACCTGTTAGGTTAATTGAATGCCCTGTTAGGTCAGCTGTACGCCCTTGATGATTGGTTAGGTTAAGCCGTGATATTTTCGTTAGTTTAAACGAAAATGACGAGAGCAAACTTTTCTGGTTAATTTTGAGGTCTTTTGCACGTTTCCTGTGGTAATGTGACGTTTACGAGATCTCGTAACATGAACATGTTAGGTTATGCTTTATTGTATAAGATGTAGTCAAAAATATATGTTTCATGTGTATTTTGGTGTGCTTTGTTCGAATATGACCTTCATTTCTTGTGCAAATGAACAGAAATACGGTTGTCATTGCATGGCCCAAACACGTATTTCTGTTCATTTGCACAAGAAATGAAGGTTATATTTGAATAGAGCATACCAAAATACACTAGAAAAATGTATTTTTTATTTCAACTTCAGGCCATGTCATTTGAGACATAATTACCAATAAATTTAACATTAACCCAAAAAAAAACTACTTAACGAGGTCCTTTGAAGACCTCCACAAACATAACTTTTTAACAAAAAAACCTAGGTTGTTTGTCGTTAACTCTCCACCGATATCTGCTGGAAATTTCGAATGGATGAGGGTAATGGCAATAAACCATAACCCTATATAGTTTTTTGACACCAGGTACAACAAATCGATGGCTCGGTACAGAATTTAAATTCTGTACTGATTCATCGATTTGTTGTACCTGGTATTCCATACATTAAAACCAAGCTCACCCTTTCGTCTATTGTTAATTTCTGAAAATTCCTATGATGCGCGACTTTTGCGCCACCCTGTATATAATGTTTGGTTAGGTTTCAGCGTAAGTGCGCTTATGACGTCACCTACTCTTCTCTTGCCATACTTTTATAATACAAGCTTTGAACTATATGATAATAAAAACCCACTCTAATAGACAGAGTTTATTTCCACAACAGTTTCGATGCCCACTGGCATCCTCTTCGGGTGGATACAGAAAAACGAATGAACCAAACACAAGAGGGAAAACGGTGGGTTTTTATTATTATATTGTGACTTTCACGTAGAAAAAAGTGAAGTTTTTTTGCTTTGAACTATACTTGATATGAATGTACTGTACATCTGTGAAGCCTTCATCTTCCTCAAAATAGAAAAATAAAATACCTAACAAACGCATGGGGCGAAAATATATTGAATTCTTTGTGGCGTGGTTCGTCAGAAGAAGGTTAGAGAGTAATTAGGGCGGCAAGTCCTAAAACGAAATAGTTCGTTTAAATTTTGTGGTTTAGTATCTAGTGCTGCACATCAGTAGTATAAAGCTATACAAGTAATATATAGCAATTGGGTAAGTATCATATTTTAGTAATTTAGTAATCTTTTTGATATAGCTTGGACCGAAAGTTATTTGGATAGGACCTAAGTACGCTTAGTAAGGAAACCGCACGTAAGGTCAATTATAGTATTAATTCTGTAGCTTTTGCTTTATTTGGATTATTAAAGTATAAGTATCTCTATTCCAAGTTTTAAGCTTAATTTAACTTCGCAGTTAGACAGATTCAGGAGTTCATACAGTGCAAGCCGTGTTTTGGCGCGATTAGCCTAGGCCCACATTAGCTCATTTATTACATGGTATTATTGTAGTTGGTAATTATGTGTTTTAAGTCAGTCATTTTACACACCAAAATACATTTTTCTAGTAGTATTTGATGTGATTTGTTCATATATGACCTCCATTTCCGTCGGAAATGAGATCCAACAAAGTTATAGTACTTTGAAGTTTGGCTCATTTTCAAGGGAAATGGAAGTCAAAATCTAAGCAAAACACCAAATATTACTAGGAAAATGTATTTTGGTATTAATTAACCTAACTTTACCTTACCTAACCTAGCCTAACCCTGGCTAACCTAGCCTAGAGTATATTAAATCCTCAAAATAATATTCGCACCATTCACATGTCATCGCCACAAACATCTATCAAAAACTAACAGAAGTATACTAGCAACTTAAAAGGCTAAGAACTTAAAAAAATCTAGCTCATATATCATGTTCTCATGATGTCACCAATCAAAATATTGGAAGGGCGGGAAAAAAAATGCAAAAGTCATAATATTCAAATGTACATAATTTGTTAAGTACGCATCTGTGAGCATAGTGACTTATTTGAAAATGATGAGAAAATTATGCTTTAATATTTTATAATTATATTTGCTTTTGATATTCTGAGTGGGATAAAACTCATATTAACCTTATAGTTTCAACCACAATTGAATGCCAGGTTAGGTCAACTGTATGCCCTTGATGATTGGTTAGGTTGTCATGATATTTTCCTTAGTTTTAACAAAAATATCGGGTAAACTTTAAATAGCTGTAACTTTTTTAATATTCATTTACGACAATTTATATTGAAGAAAAGTGGGTAATTATTCGTTTTAGTGCTTTTTCTCCTTTCTGAACCAACGTGTTTTTTCGCAATTTCTTACCTTAACTAGCAGCATTGGCGTGTTTATATAAATCAGCAGTGACCAACAGGAATTTGTGATGTTGTTGAGAGGGATATTCACGGTTAAACAAGTACCATACAAGATACTTTGAATAGGATTGGGTTTTGTTGCCAGACCATAATATCTAGCTCTTCATATCTTTCCAACAACGCTCAATATTTTGAATGTGAATGGTGTCTTCCACGAACTGAACCACTGTGAATGGTTGACTGTCCAGTGAATGTAGCTTAGATTTCCGAGTTGAGAATATGCACGCCACTCGTTGGAATAGACTAGTCTCAGGCCTAATATGTTGCTGGATCAGGCGAACAAGAGTTGTTGCGTCTCTCTGAGGAACTGCAAACAACAGTAGTTTTTTGGAACTGCGTTCCAAGGCCCCAAAAACCCAGGTACTGCCAATATTTCTTCCCTATCTGTATTTAGACTTGCCGAATCTTGACTCGCTGATTTTGCCAGGCACACCAATTTGAACTTGTTGGCCTAGCCCAATGCTCACAGACTTCGAAGCAAAAACTACTCCAATTAACTGCACTCTCGGAAGCCAACGCTAAATACAGATGTGCATCTAGCTGTGTCGAACGCTTTGTCAAGAATAACCCAACGTACATTAAGTTTTGCCATAGTTTGAGGTAGGATTTTTCAACCCATGTGCCTTTTCGACGGGAAACAGAGAAGGAACACTTTTTTTTTTTTTTTTTTTTTTTTAGCGCTCATCCCTAGTCAATCTTGTGCAATAATATTGGTCAGCAACTTCTTTATAATTACACTCATGACCATACTGCGGACAAATAGCACAAGTAGGTAAAATACTGTGACTCGTAAAGAAAACTTTAGTACCATTGTCTTTCTTATAAATATCTTGTATTAATTGATAGTAATCCAAATCATAACCTCAGCAAACCATAGTGAAAAGCAAACTGAAAAAGTATTTTGGAATGAGTATGCATTATGAGATATTCAAAATGTACGTCTCTGATTGGTCGGATAAGGTCACATGAAACCAAAAACCAGATATAATTGGCTGATTTGACCTATGTTTCCTAATTTTGCCATGAGATGTCTCCCTATAAAACTGGAGAGGACGAGGACTAGCAAAATTTTAACAGTGGAAAAAGATAAATACTCAATGGCCTATAATGGCTACTTTTTTTTTTTTTTGTAAAAAAATAATTATTACATTTCCTTGATTTTTATCAGTTTCTCTGAGGTTTCAAGGTGTCCTGAATATGAATTTGTTAAATTGTCATAGAATACCTCCTATTGAAAACTAACAAAGCATTAAAATAATATTAACCCAAAATTCCTAAGATTCCATGGTTGTATGAAACTGCAAATTTACCCTCATTTACCTCCCCTCCATTATTTGCAAATTACTTGAAAGTATCATTAGAGGTGAAGTTACTGAGTTCCTTGAAGAGTGCAATCTTATAAATGATAGCCAGCATGGCTTTCAAAATGGATGGTCCTGTCTAACCAACTTGATTGAATTTTATCCTGGAGTCCTATTGCAGGTATTATTATAGTATTACACCCGTCTAACGTCCAGCAATTATTATACATTCATTAGGTAGATTTTTTAATTCTAAGACACTTTTTTTTCTATAGCATTTCCGTCGCAAATGCTTCGTTTTCGAGATATAAAAGTTTTTTTTGGTGTGTATCTAGTGTGTGTTTGTACGTTCGTTTGTGTGTTCATTTGTGTTGACGTCACATGTCTGCCCAATCAGAGTGCTCCATCCATTTTGAATTTGAATTAGTTTGTTACCGGAATGGCTTTGTGTGACATGTGTTTGTTCGATTATTACCGCTGTATTGTTGCTTTCTATGAAAATTTAGAAAAAAGTTGTTTCTGCGTGCTCATGGTGTTCTACCGACAGTAGTGAAGTGTACATATTATCAAGACCAGAAACTGTGGCGTTATAGAAAAAGTTACGTTATGCTTAAAACGAAGAAAAGATGGTACTGTGATTATTGTCTTAGATTTAAAGGTAATTCCTATTTTTCTTTTAGGATAGGTTAGGTTTAGTTTAGTTAGGATAGGTTAGGTCAATTTTGAAGGTGAAATGTTTTTCCTATAGTTTTTGATGTTTTGAACGAATCTGACCTTCAAAACTGTCGGAAATGACTTGTTTTCTGTGACCCCCCCAGCTGGTAATATGGGGGAAATATCTCAAAAAAAGTCATTTTCCGACGGTTTTGAAGGTCAGATTCGTTCAAAACACATCAAAAACCATAGAAAAAAACACAAATTTCACCTCCAAAGGGAGATGGGTGTAATACTATAAATTTACCCTATTGCATTTGGACAATAAAGGGTACTTTTGCATTATCCTCCCAATACTAATTTTTTTTGAAAATGCATCATAAATTAGAAGGGTTCACAAATTCTGAAATAAAAAAAGGAAAATGATATAAGTATTAGGAGCAAAATATTCTGAAATTACATAGTTATATGAATAAATATTCTTAACCTAACTTGAAGCTGGCTAACTACGGCTAATGCCTGTGGCGGGCTGTTTTTACTGTAACCTAACCTAATACCAACACTAATTTTTTTTATAATGGAAGGAAAATAAAGTACCAAAACCAAACCAACATTATATAAAAAAAAATTAGTGTTGGGAGGATAATGCAAAAGAACCCAATAAAGAGCTAGTAGATATAGTATACTTAGATTTTGCAAAGGCATTTGATACTGTTCCTCATGCAAGATTGTTGTAAAAGTTAGAGCCCATGGTATAAGAGGTCATATAGCTGACTGGATAGAAGAATGGCTGAGAAACAGAGTTAGCTCATCTAAATGGAAATAAGTCTACTTGGAGACCCGTATTGAGCGGAGTCCCACAGGGGTCTGTGCTGGGACCTCTGCTTTTTGTCATCTATATAAATGATCTAGACAAGGGCTTATATAAAACCTCAAAATTTGCTGCTGATAAAATTAGGCCATAATGTTAAGTCAGTAGCAGGAGCAATGACAATACAAAAAGACTTAGTAACAGCCTGGGCAGATAAGTGGGAGATAAAATTTAATGTTGATAAGTGCAAGGTTATGCATATTGGGCCAAAAAATCCAGAATTTGAATACAATATGAATGGAATTTGGATTAAAAATGATGATAAAGAGAAAGACTTGGCTGTCACTGTGACTAATGAACTTAAACCCTCAAATCACTATATGGTAATCAGAAATAAAGCAAATGCTAGACTCAATCTCATGCACACACACACATTGAATACAAATCACCGAATATTATAAAGCAACTATGCATTTCATATGTGAGACCCCTCCTCAAATACTGTATTCAATTTAATAATCCCTATTTGATACAAGATATTGAAAAACTGGGAAAAGTACAGAAACTAGCAACAAGAATGATCCCCTCTCTAAGACAATTGACATATAAGCAAAGACTGGTGTATCTAAACATGTTCTCATTAAAAAGGTGGTGGTTAAGGGGTGATATGATAAGAGGTGTATAAAATGATAAAAGGGTTGGATAAGATTGATTTTGAGTCTCTTCATTAAAGATCACAATAACCAGACAAGAGGTCATAGTATGAAATTATTTAAGCCAAGATGTAGAACAAATTTAAGAAAACAGTTTTACAAATAGAGTAATTAAGTTTTGGGACAGTCTGACAGAAGTGGTGACTTCAGATACATTTGATTCTTTCAAAAGAAGGTTGGATAGTTTGATGTCTGCAAGGGACATCTGGTGATAGTGTTTAAGCCCATTTTTATTGCATGAATGGTACTAGTTTATTTCATATATATTATGTGAATTTAGGTGATAGATCCCATAGCTCAACACATGTGTTGTGGGATATAGGGAGGCAGCATCTTGGGTTAGGGGATACTCTGTCCTTACACACCCCATTTAGAGAGATTCCTCTGCTGAGTGGTGCTCCCCATAGTACTGTGAGGTATTGAAAAACTCATGATCTTCACTTGCCCCACAAACACCTTTAAATGGGTGCACACACATTTCTACATTACTGTACAGTCTTTACAGCCACACCTACACTTTTCCTCCTAAGTATATATATTGTAATGTATATGGATGTAAATTGTGACTTGGTCCGCAATTGATATGGACTGACTTATTTTTGGTTGGTATGGTACTGGTATTGATGGGTACCATAATGAAATTGACTGGATTCTTTGGATCTGATATATTTGCATGTCAGTTATAAATAGATATAGAGTGTAACATATTTGTGGATAGTAGCCTATTATGACTGATCCTCTGGATTCAGAGATTCTATCTTTAGTTTTAAATTGACAATTAGTTAGTTTTGTAAAAATTGGTTGTTGCCAATGTACAGGCAATTTTTACATAGTGGAGCTGTCATGATGGGCCGAAGTGGCCCCTAGTATGCCCACTATAAAAATTTCTTAAGAACATAAGAAATTTTTATAGTGGGCACACTAGGGGTCACTTCGGCCCATCGAGGTGACTCCACTATGTAAAAACTGCCTGTACATTGGCAATAACCAATTTTTACAAAACTAATTAAGTATCAATTTAAAACTAAAGATAGAATCTCTGAATCCAGAGGATCAAAGTCATAATAGGCTACTATCCACAAATATGTTACACACTATATCTATTTATAACTGACATGCAAATAGATCCAAAGAATCCAGTCAATTTCATTATGGTACCCATCAATACCAGTACTGTGCCAACCAAAAATAAGTCACAGTCCATCCATATCAATTGTGGACCAAGTCACAATTTACATCCATATACATTACAATATATATACTTAGTAGGAAAAGTGTAGGTGTGGCTGTAAAGACTACAGTAATGTAGAAATGTGTGCACACCCATTTTGGGTCTCCCATTTAAAGGTGTTTGTTGGGCAAGTGAAGATCATGAGTTTTCAATACCTCACAGTACTATGGGGAGCACCACTCAACAGAGGAATCTCTCTAAATGGGGTGTGTAAGGACAGAGTATCCCCTAACCCAAGATGCTGCCTCCCTATATCCCACAACACTTGTTGAGCTATGGGATCTATCACCTAAATGCACATAATATATATGAAATAAACTAGTACCATTCATGCAATAAAAATGGGCTTAAACACTATCACCAGATGTCCCTTGCAGACATCAAACTATCCAACCTTCTTTTGAAAGAATCAAGGCGTATCTGAAGTCACCACTACTTCTGTCAGACTGTTCCAAACTTAATTACTCTATTTGTAAAACTGTTTTCTTAAATTTGTTCTATATCTTGGCTTAAATAATTTCATACTATGACCTCTAGTCTGATTATTGTGATCTTTAATGAAAAGACTCAAAATCTATCTTATCCAACCCTTTTATCATTTTATACACCTCTATCATATCACCCTTTAACCTCATCCTTTTTAATGAGAACATGTTTAGATATGCCAGTCTTTCCTTATATGTCAATTGTCTTTGATCCCCTCTTTCTTGTTGCTCGTTTCTGTACTTTTTCCAGTTTTTCAATATCTTGTATCAAATAGGGACTATTAAATTGAATGCAGTATTCGAGGAGGGGTCTCACATATGAAATGTATAGTTGCTTTATAATATTGGGTGATTTGTATTCAATGTGTATGCATGAGATTGAGTCTAGCATTTGCTTTATTTCTGATTACCATATAGTGATTTGAGGGTTTAAGTTCATTTGTCACAGTGACACCTAAGTCTCTATCATTTTTAATCCAAATTCCATTCACATTGTATTCAAATTCTGGATTTTTTGGCCCAATATGCATAACCTTACACTTATCAACATTAAATTTCATCTCCCACTTATCTGCCCAGGCTGTTATTTTGTCTTTTTGTGTTGTCATTGCTCCTGCTACTGACTTAACATTATGGCCTAATATTGTATCATCAGCAAATTTTGAGGCTTTACCTAAAACACTCACCCCTTTCAATTTTGCTCATACTTGGCACAATAGCAGATATACATGCCAAACTTAAATTCCCAAATTATTAGAGCTGACTGACCTTTGGTTACTGAGATACAAGGTCACAAAGTTGACATTTTGACCTTTTTTGCATTAAATGACTATTTTCAAAATGGTGTAACTAAAAAACTATTAAAGCTAGAGCATTGATTTTGGTCTCATTTTAAAGCTCTTTAGTAGCCCCTTGTTTATTGTCTCTTGTTAAATATCTCTACTGTGAAAAATAAAAAAAATCCCTTCAAAAGTTGACCTTTGACCTCGAATAAAAAAAAAAATACCTTCTAAAAAATTCAATTTTTTTACATTAATACCTTGAGTCATGTACAACAAAATCCCAAGAAGCTGTAAGTGGCCGATAACTAGTTCAATGTATAAAAAATAATGAATTCAAGCAACATTTTGAAAAAAGTCATTTTATACAAAAATTGTTAGTCATGACTTTGTGACCTTGTATGTCAGTAACCATTTTTGTCTAAGGTCAGCTCAATCTCTTACAAATACAACCCATATCTACATACTATCTGCAGCCTTCTACAAACAAGCAAATGCTTATTTTTAAATATTTATTCTTTACCCACCTCACCTGTATGTTGTGCATGTATGTGATGGTTTTCAGTAGTTGACAAGATTCTTGTGGGCCACCCAATTTATTGTGATTTCTAGAAGAGAATTTTTTTTTTAATGTGTACCTAGATAACTACCTAATTAACAAATACAAGTAACATATTAAAATGTACATACAATATGTATAGGTATAGTGCTCATTGATTTCCATTTATCACAACTTAAAATGTATGCAGTGTATATATAGTTACATGACCATTTTAATTTTGAATTCTTACCTTTCTGTGCTGTAGATCTGCCAAAGCTTTGGATGCCTTCAAAGTAACTTCTTTGCAAATCCTGTATGTTCGTCCATTAGTAGTAGATGCCTCAACTTGTTAGAATATCTGAATATGGTAAGATTAATTCATCTGGTTGACCAGGATACACAAATGATGGGTTTGGGCCATGAGGATGAAGGAGTGACTTTTACTTCTCTATTATCTGGTATCTTTTCCAGCACACATGCCACCCACCAATGGCCATCATATGCAGCAGTAACAAAACCATGTATTTTCTCCTCAGTCACAACTTCTTCCTTTTCAGTAACTTTCTCAATATTTGAATAATCTGATAATGAATTGTTTAACCTTAAGAGAAGTCAATGAAACTGGCTGTAAATGGTGTAATTTCTGTGTACCAGCATAGTCCTTGCAGTTGAGTGTCTTTCTTGGAGAAGTTGGCTTTCCTCTTCATGCTCTTTATTGGTTGAAAAATGACATTTTATATTTACAATATTTTCACTTGCAAATGTATATAACTGTTCTGCAGTAAGGATCTGTTCATCATAAGGTTGTTGTAGACTAGCTTTTGCAGCTAATCTCTTAACTGTGCCTCCAACACCATCACAGGGTCCCTTTCCATGACTTGTTGCAAAAAAAAATTCCATTCTGCCTCAATTCCAAAATCATCTGTGATGGCAAAGATTAAAAAAGTTTTTGCAGTTCTTATACTGTCCTGCACACCCATCTGAAAAGTAAATTATTTTGTGGATGGAACCGATAGATGAGATATTATCTTTTAGGAATTTTATCAGATGCTTTTGAAACAAATGTACAGCAACTGTTATGGATGTTACACTCTGAAATAATAACAAAGCTAAGGTGAGCAATCTCATCTTCCTTTTTATAGTAAATAACAAATGGATGTAGAGTAGCCATCTCATTGTTCCAGTGAAAGCTCTGAACCTCATCTTGAAGAATAAAGGAATAATTTTCAGCAAAATCACACACAGCAAGGACCTCACCATCTTTCAAAGACATTTTTGCTTCACGGTAATAAGTTGCTTGCATCTTTGTCTTGAAGTCATGTATCTGGTATTCTTTCAGTTGGTTACAGAATTGGTCAATATATTCATCTGTATTCAGTTCTACTGATTCAAGATTTGACCGATCTGTATTGGTCCACTTTTTAAAATTTATGATATCAATGAAGTTGTTTGTAAATATGTCCAGTAGTCTGTTTTTTAAATCTGATGGATCTCCACATTGTTCACATTGTCTGATGCAGCATTTCTGTTAGGCAGGATTGCATTCCATAAAGGCAACACAATGACGTACATTCTTAATAGGTGTGTCATCATTTGCAGTTAGTTTTTCTAATTCAGCTCCTACAAACATAGGTTTGGCATTCTGATGAATTGTACAGACACATACTGAGTGAGTTCCTGTTGCTCCAGCAATAACACACTGCTTTGGATGCAATTCTGCAAATTTACTGAATCCCACCTTAACCAAAGGATTTCTTTCTTTGAAAATATGATAGGCTTCTTTTAAATTGCAAAGTAAAAGATGCTTTTGCAAATGTATCCTTCCTCTTTCATTGTCAATGATACTACAATAGTCTTTCTTTCCTGGCATTGTTCTACTGATGTCTTCTGAAAGATAAAATGCTTTAATAGCGTCAACAGTATCCTGTTTAATTCTTTTCCCACCCTTTGGATTTGGGTCTGAAAGGACACCTTTTTCTTCAACTATTTTTTTAGCAATAGATGCTGTATGCCTTGTGTTAAATTCTGAAGCAATTTTCCTAATGCTCCAACTTTTGGGCAATACAGTGAGGATTTTTATTTTATCACTTCTTTTAGTATTTTCATTTTTGAATTTTTCCTTGTTGATTTATTATTTCTAAACAGTCTACATCTCCAGATGGCTCCTTAAATTGTGAGTCAGAAATCTCTCTTCCTGCAACTGTTTCCATTCTCTTCTTAACTGTCTCTGTCACCTTGCTTAGTTTTTTAGCTCCATATGACTTTTGCTCTACAAGCTTTCTCTTTTTTATGGGTGATTCACCAATTGAAACAAAAGAAGCATTCACAGTACACATCTCATGGTTTTGCTCTGAAGTTGATGCATCACTATTGTCAACATTTTCAATTTTCTCAAGATCTTCAGGTGGTTCACTACTACAAGAAGAATCATCATTTATGTCTGAATTCAAAGTGCCTATTCCTTTCTCAGGCAAGGACTCAAGATGTTCTCTACACTGCTTACAAAGTCTGTGATGTAGTGTTAAGTGCAGATCGGGAAACTTATTTACAAGTTCCTGTGGTACAATTCTCACTCTTCTTTCGACACTGGGTCATTCCAGCGTAATGGTGATCACGTATGCAGACAAAAAAACTGGACGTTTCTTGTTGTAGCTCATTAAGTAATAATCCTACATAAAGAAAAGTTAGTGAACATTAAGGGATGTTAGTATATGCTATTAAAACCATCAGCATCGAACAAAATTTATTCATATTTTATAGATATAAATCGAAAATCCCGTAACGGTTATCACATCAATGCATCATGATGTTTCACTTACCTTCATACTTTGCTATTTCCTATGAATTCTTTAAGAACTGGTGACTGTTGCTATTTTTATCTGTTACGTGACATATTAAGGTACCTTTTGGTCACTTTGTTTGTTTGTAAACACATTTAGTTTATTTATAGGAATTTAAATATATTGTAACGGTGATCACAAGAAAAATGTAACGTTGATCACCGTGCGATTTGAATGCAGTATTCACTATAAAAACAAATGTACACCTGATGTTATGACACGCATGTATTACAAAACATACAGTATATACATAACTAGACATATACACTACTAAATATATAGTATATATACACAGTATATATATATATATATATATATAAACAGAACTTTATAGGTCTACATGTTATATGCAACTGATAGCTTTATGGTTTAATACATACACAACTTAGCTTTGCTTACTCATAAAAAAAACTTTATAGACATGTTATATGCAACTGATAGCATTATATTTTAATACATATTGTGTGGGTATGAAGAACTCCATTTCCATTTGAAGCCAGTTCGGTATTCACTAGGTTTGGGCAACAAATGAATGATTCTTGACATATATATGGTATCATTGTCATTTTTCACAGGGAAGACAAAATTATATTCATCACCATTAAATGAAACATTGCGTTTTCGCAAGTATGAAATTATGTACTTTCTTTCATACCCTTTGTAACTCTTAATGCTCATCACTTGTGCAACATAGTGTTGATTCTTAGTAAACTCAACAATAACAGTGTCATTTACTTTAACTGCAATCTTAATATTACTTGAAGTATCAACTTGTTTGGAAGTGCTGGGCATGTTAGATACGTCTCTGTTGGTTTCCTTTACTTTTGTTGCAGCATCATCACTAATTTTACTGTCATTGTGTGTTTCCTTTCTTAGTTCAACATCAATGCTAGTCGAACTGTCACTATTAATAATAGTATCACGTTGCACTGTACTTTCCTCATCCTCGCTTTTTGAAGTGTCAGATGAGTCATCATCAGTCGAAGGTAAAGGTGAACATAACGCTTCAATGTCATCATCGTCTGCTTTTTCTGGATGACCTTTGTCTGGCTCAATGTCACACTCTTTGTAGGGCGTCGTGTCATAAGTGTTCGCATACAGCTCAACAACATAAGGAGCCTTAACTTTTACGTAATGACACTTCTGTATCTGCTGTGCAGCCTTACATCCCTTCCACATGTTAACATACATATGTTTAGAGCTTTCAATATCTTCAAGTGGTACATACAGGCAAACAGTTTTCTTTGCCAGTTCTTTTGCTGTCTCATAAACATCCTTTGCTGTTCGTACGACTGCTCGTTGCTGCATGACCCTCCTATAAACATTATACTTCACCACTGCCCCTATTCCATCATGCGCACCCTTTCCATGATAACTTTCTGTAAAGCTCCAATCGGCTGAGCAAGAGTGGAGTGCGTTGTGATTACTTAGAGCTGCCATTGAATATTTGTTTTTAAAATGGGCCGCAGCACCATCTGTCCATATATTTACATGATTGATTTGGATATTTAACTCTGTGCAAAGGTGGTCTAGAACAGTGTTTCCCAACTGGGGGCCATATGGCTCCCTGGGGGCCATGGCACATTTGAAGGGGGCCACAGGAAAATGTTATTTTGTAAAATAGAGTTAAATCTGCATATTACCTACTGAAAATAATGCTTATGGGGGCCACAGGAAAAAATAAGGTTCCTAAGGGGGCCATAAGCCAAAACCGGTTGGGAACCACTGGTCTAGAATATGGTGATTGAATACTTGTACTTCAAGGCTGCCATGTGTGGCAGTGTCACTGATGACAGCGAAGGATGTCTCTGTAAGAGCTTGTTTCTCAGGTGAGATGTAGTATGCTATGGCTGTGTAAATTGTAACGCTGTTTCCTGTACTGTGTACCCAATGAGCCGCCATGACTTCATTTTGGTGCCTTATTGTGTAATTTTCAGCAAAGTCAATTTGTAGAATTATATTGTTTGCAGTTAGTTTTGCTTTGTTTTCTCTCAGTGCTTTTGCTTGTTTGTACATGTTGTATCGGTGTTTGCTATAAAAGCGCAGTTGGCTTTGGAGTTCGTGGATTGCTTCATCACAAGTATATTGGTTGCGCTCCAATGTGCCCTTCTTCCATTGGTCAACATTAATTACCACCGAGTGCTCTGATTCATCATCATGTAACTCATCATATAGAAGTGTAGTAAAATCAGTCGAAATGGGGCATTGACTGCACTCACCCTTCATGCATTGTGTGTTCTCTATATCACAAATGAACAGTGGCAATAGCTCATTGCAATGCTTCAGCTGTTTCCACTTCAGTGAGCGAAACAGCAGAACGAGATTCTCGCAGTAGGGGCAGCAACATGACTCCTGGCTCTGAGAATCTATGAGACCTACATGTTTAGGTCGTAGGGAACAATACTTCGACACCCCCACTTTTACGTCAGTGTTTTCGATGAGAAAGAGCTGGTAACATTCACTGAGATTGTAAGAAAGTGTGCGTTTAGCGACTTTTTCTTTCCATCTATTATTATGGTGATGACATCCTTACGAGATGGTTTCTGACGAGATATATCATCTCTGTTGTAGAAGTCTTTGATTTTCTGTATGGTGTCTTGTGTGATGGCAATACTTGGTCGTCTTGTAGTTGATAGGAGTTCTGGAGTCCAGCCAACAGCTCCAGCTAGCTGTTTAATTACAGCTATCTTCTTACTGGGAGATTGTGAAAGCGTAGCATATGTGCGCTTCACAGCTCTACATGTAAAAGACGTAAGAACAGTTACTAGTATGTAGGTACGTGTTAACTCTCATATATTAAAACAGATGAAATGACGTAGGTATAGATAGTAAAGCTTTTACATACTGTATTGGTATTTTATATATATATATATATATATATATATATATATATATATATATATATATATATATATATATATATATTAATGCTTACCTAGTGCTTGACGAGTAGCATATCCAGGTGATTTAGTACTGGAACTGGGTCTCAGCTCATTATCAACTTGTTCAGAAACATCTTGCTCTGCAGTTAGTCGCTGGGCTTCCTTCAGTTTTTCTCTGTAAGCTCTAGTTCTTAACTTAACACTTTCCCTTCGTTTCTTTAATGTACTTTGAGTTAACTGCGAAAACCACTTCTTACACTTGGCTTTGTTTTTCGTCTTTTATTTCTGCTGCATCTTCTCTAGTTTTACACTTTAATCTATATTTGCGCATTCGTTCTGCAGCACTAATTGGGGCCATAATGATAGTCTAAACTCTGAAACAGTAAGAGACCATTAGTTAAACTCTGAAACAGTAAAAGAACATTAGTAGACACAATATATGATACATCCATGGTATTTTTTGTGATCACCGTTACGTGCTTATGTGATCACTGTTATGACACGTAACGGTGATCACAAGGTATGTTCATCCTTCTTGCACAGGTGCAGAGCCGATTCAAACCAATTAGGTGGGTGTTGTGCATACCTAAGGGCAAATTAAAAAAGGAACTGACTTTGTTTAAAAAAGTAAAGAAAAATGTGGATTTGGCAACATAATAAGACAAAAACCGTAATGGTGATCACAGTGGTTATAGGTCAATTTGAAATTGAGCCATCTGAGTATGGAAAGTGTCATACCTCGGAATAAGTTATATTATATATCTATCATATACAGACAAATGAAACCCACATAATCAGTGCTCTCATATCATTTTGTTTCTCCCAATTACCAGACATCAAATATACCTAAAATTATTCAAGCGTAATGATATCACTAATACCCTTCACTAAATCATCAAACTTTTTTCTAGTGTACAGTTAGCACATTTCTGTGACTTGTATCAGAAAGTAGACAATTTTTCCTTTAAAATGAGCTATAATACAATGTTTGTATGCAAGTTTTGAAATTTCACCCTCAGGATGACAGTTGTGTGGAATTACCCCACTGACCTTTGTGACGCAGCAAAGGATCAGCACACTTCTGTTTGTTTTAAATGTTCCATGTTTGTACTCTGAAATCACAAAAGCACAAAGAAAATCCTGAAAAGAAAACAATGAACAATTAATGAATTATTAAATAAATTTTTATACATGTATTTAGTAAAAATAAATTAACTTTAACTTGAAGTCAGGAGTCAACTCTGTAAAGTTGACAGTACTTATATACTAGTTGGGCCTTTGGATCAGCGCTACTCCAGTAGATTTGGGGCTGTCGAGGGGTTTAACCCTGGTTGTCTTTTAAAGACTTCTTTTGGCACAGGTCACAAAAAGGTTTTTGAACTAATAATGTTAAGTTGAACTAAGTCTTCACTGACACTATATCAGAACAGAACTTTTAAATAAATGAACTGACAAAAAAAATCTAAAATTGAAGAATGATGCCAACTTCATTTATTTTTTATACATTGAACTAGTTATCAGCCACTTACAGCTTCTTGGGATTTTGTTGTACATGACTAGGTATTAATGTAAAAAAAATTGAATTTTTTAGGAGAAGGTATTTTTTTTTATTCAAGGTCAAAGGTCAACTTTTGAAGGGATTTTTTTATTTTTCACAGTAGAGATATTTAACAAGGGGCTACTAAAGAGCTTTAAAATGAGACCAAAATCAATGCTCTAGCTTTAATAGTTTTTTAGTTACACCATTTTGAAAATAGTCATTTAACGCAAAAAAGGTCAAAATGTCACAACTTTGTGACCTTGTATCTCAGTAACCAAAGGTCAGTCAGCTCTAATAATTTGGGAATTTAAGTTTGGCAAAATCTAAGTATACTATATCTACTGGCTCTTTATTGTCCAAATGCAATAGGACTGCATCATAAAATTCAATGAAGTTGGTTAGACAGCACCTTCCATTTTGAAAGCCATGCTGGCTATCATTTATAAGGTTGCACTCTTCAAGGAACTCAGTAACTTTACCTCTAATGATACTTTCAAGTAATTTGCAAATAATGGAGGTGAGGCTGATGGGTCTGTAGTTTTTCGGCAAGTTTCTCTCTCCTTTTTTAAAGATTGGAGCCACATTTGCTTTGTTCCAATCCTCTGGAATTTCAGTATATATCAATGATTTATTAAAAATAATTTCTAGTGCCTGTGCTATATTATATTCTTTTTGGCAGCTTTTATGACTATTGGATGCATTTCATCTGGCCCTGGAGATTTTTCCATTTTTAATTTATCTATTGCTTTTAGGATATCTAGTTTTGTTACCCTTAATTCATTTATTTCTCTATCTTGTCCTGGTAGTATAAGATCGGGAATATTATTTAAATTTTCATTTGTGAATAATAAGTATTTGTTTAGTTCTTCAGTTATTTCAAGATCATCTATAGTTTTATCTATATCAGTGGTTCCCAACCTTTTCACTACAAAGGACCCCTTTTATTTTTATTTTTTCCATGGACCCCATGTTTTTGAAAGATTCCATCTACCAAACTGTTTTTATTAACTAATAATTAACTTTTTCCCATTTTTCACTATCAAATAAAGGACATAAGAGAGTATGCAATTAAAATAGTGTATTAAAAAAAGTATTAATAATTCTAGCCAAGAGTAAGGAAACAAAATTTTAGCCTAAGCGCCCTTATTGTGGGTAAATGTACGATTTCCATTGGAGCCTCTCGAAATATTGAAAGCTCACGGACCCCAGTACTACCTTCGCGGACCCCTAGGGGTTGGGAACCACTGATCTATATGGAGGGGGCCAATTTTCTTTCACTACTTTTCAAATTGAAGTGACTGAAAAACTTCTTAGGATTTTTTTGAATTCTTGGCTAGGCTTTTTTCCAGGTCTCGTTTGTTATCTCTGATTACTTTCTTGCAAATGCTTCTTTTACTTTTATATATTTCGGAGTCTGTGCCATTTTTAGTTGTTTTGAATTTATGAAATGCTTGTTTTTTCTTTGATTGCTCTTTTTACATTGCAGTTTATCCAAGGTTATTTATTTATTTATTTTTTTCCAGATCTGATTTTACACTGGGATATGCTTCCTTTGTATGTTCATTATTATACTTTAAAATTTTTCCCACATACTAGTTACTGTCTGTTCAGGCTGTAGAATATCTGTCCAATTTATTAGACACAGATCATTTACTAGTCCATTTATATTTCCTCTTAAAATCTGGAACTTCTACTTTATTTTCACTAGGTCTTGAATTACAAACAATATTAAACTGAAGGATACAATGATCACCTCAACCTAGTGTTTCTGAAACCGAGATATCGTGGAAGGTATCTGGATTATTTGTTAGAATTAAATCTAGAATGGCATTGGCCCTGGTTGGCTCCTTTGGTTTAACCCAGTTAGTATTCTCAATTATACAGTCTAAGAATCTCATTACTTTCTGGTGTTTGTAATATTTCCCAGTCTATATGCCTATAATTGAAATCTCCAACAATAATAATATTGCTTGTCATTGCTTTATTTATTTCATCAATAAGTTTATTTGGATCAAATGTAGAATTCGGACCCCAGCCTTCTTTAGTTAGCTTTATAAGGCTAACTAATGAAAATATCACAACCTAACCAATCGTTAGGTTAACTGTACACCCTTGATGATTGGTTAGGTTAGGTTAGGTCAGGTCAGGTCATGATATTTTCATTAGTTAGCCTTATAAAGTCAACTAAAGAAGGCTGGGGTCCGAATTCTACATTTGATCCATTTATTTTCTACATACTTATTTACTTTTGGGGATTCCTCCAACTGAACATCCCTCAGGTGGTCTATAAATACCCCCTATCCTGATTTTCCTGGCATTTTTATGCCCAATATCTATCCATACAGATTCAACTATTTCCTCTTTAACGGAGGTAACTTCAACTGGATTCAGATTTGTCTTGGCATAAATAAATACTCCGCCACCCTCTGAATATTTACGTTCATAATAAAAAAGTTCATAGCCATCAATTTCATAAGTAATGGTATTATCTCTCTCACTAAATAGACTATTTGGTATCGTACTTATATTCTTTCTGTCACAAATTGCTCATTTCCATGGTCCCCCCACCCAAAAACCCTGATTTCTCACGTGTCTCCTCGTTCAATTGTTATTTATTTGCGAGCAAAATGGTAATTAAAAAAGTTGTTCAGAATTTGAAGAGCTCTCGAATGACTTATTTTTCATAAACAAAATTCTGTGGCTGGTTGAAACTGTTATGGCACTGTCACAGCAAAAGTAACCAAACTTAACCTGGTACTACTTACCTTTCTTGGTCCCAACAATAACCCAACCTTACATCTCCAGTGTCATGTATTGAACTGTCCTCTGCGCATGTGCGAAATTTGTGCATGCACAAAATAGATGTCATAAATTGTGGTCTCTCCTGGTTTTAATTATCCGCTGTTTGTTTGGTTTGCTAGTTTTTTGCTTTAATTTTTTATTTTTTAAGATTTTTGTGTAAATTTACTTGGTTTACTAGTTGCTCTAATTTTAATAAAGTTGTACAATGGCTGAGAACAAAATGCAGAAGGGATTTTTATGCTGATTTAAAAAAAAGTTAACTTTTGAACCGCTAATTTCTCCCCAAAAAAGTTTGTAATTTTATATGGAATATAATGCCCAGGTAGGTCAACTGTATACCCTTGATGATTGGTTAAGTTGTGATATTTTTTGTTAAAACTAACAAAAATAATATAACAACCTAAGCAATCATCAAAGGCATTCAGTTGACCTACATTAAATATCTTATTTTCAGCAAAATTGGAAATAGTACATAAAACAAAAGATCCAAATTGTACAAATGACATATTTATACATGACATGCTTATTGGACAGTTGAAACCAGCAGTCACTTCAAATCATAAGTGGCTATATTCTGAATTGTCTGCTAGATTTTGCACATGCGCAGAAGTGCTCAGAGGACAGTTCAATACGTGACACTGGGTATAATCGCTTATGGTGTTGGATACTACAAAGGTTAATTGAATGCATGGTTAGGTCAACTGTTATGCCCTTGACAATTGGTTAGGTTGTCATGATATTTTTGTTAAAAACTAACAAAAATAATATAACTTAACCTAACCAATTGTCAAGGGCATACAGTTGACCTAACTGGGCATTCAATGGCAGACACTGGCATAACATTCTGTAACAATTTTTGGTACTTTTGCCTTATCCTCCCAACACTTTTTTTTTATAATGGAAGGAAAATAAAGTACCAAAACCAAACCAACATATAAAAAAAATTAGTGTTGTGAGGATAATGCAAAAGAACCCAATTTTTTGTGAATGTATCCATGGCCCTTTTCAGGGCTAGATACTAACTGCATATCCTTTTGGAAGTATATTAATTTATAAAAACTTCCAAACTTTTAAAAAAAAATTCAAAATTAAAAAAAAAAAAAAAAAAAAATTGATCTATTTCTCTATTTGAAAACCTCTATATTGAAAATTTCCATAAAAATCTGACCATAAATAAAGAAATTATACAGGGGGTGGTTTTGCTTCAGGTGTGCCTAGCTGACCTAACCAGGCATTCAGTTAATCTGGTTAAATTGCTGTTTAACACCCAAATAGTGCCCCACCCCCCACCCCTTTATTTTTTGTTTCTAGTGTAGTTTTAGCTTCTTTCCAGATGTGCAATTGAAATTTGGGTGCTCTTCCAATATGTGCTCTACCACGAAACTGTGATCTACCATATTCCAATACGTGCTCTACCGTGAAACTAGCCTTATAAGGCTAACTAATGAAAATATAATGACAACCTAACCAATCGTTAGGTCAACTATACGCCCTTGATGATTGGTTAGGTTAAGTCATGATTTTTTGTTAGTTAGCCTTATAAGGCTAACTAATGTACCTGCTGCTAATCCGAATAATCTAAGGTAGATCACGTATTGGAATGTAAATTTTAAGGTAGAGCACATATTGGAAGAGCACCGAAATTTGTTGCAAATGAATATTAAAAAAAGTTAGTTTGGTGCTAAACTGCAATTTAACTGGATACAACATTGCTGTGTGGCCCCTGGTTAATTGAATCCCTGCTTAGGTTAACTGTATGCCATGATCATTGGCATGACTCCAGATTTGAAAAAATTTACTGGAGCACAGCTCTGAATTTACTTTTTTCCCCCTTACACCACTAGATAGGTTAATGATAGTAAACTCTCGAATTGACGACATACCAATTACAAATTGTTTTAGCTAAACATAATACAATAATGTGCAGTTTATAACTCACCTTAAGTTTATTTATTCATTGCAGCAGCAACAGTGGACGATGTTAGACCTTGCATGTAGGCATTTGTTGTGAATTTACTGCCATGTATGCTTGGCCACTGATCAATGGCTTTCTGTGTGATCATTACAGCAGATCTAGTGCCTGGAGCTGGACCCTCCTTCACAATTCTGCACAGCTTAGTCAAATGAGATGGCTTAATGGATCCTTTGTGTTCAACAATGTAACCAAGAATGGAGAATGTCCCTTCAGCTGGTGCTTCACTCCAGGCAGTTGATCCATCTTTATCAAAATGCTTTAATCTCTCTCTGATTCCTTTCCACAGCTGTTCTATATATTCTGTCAGCCAATTTATCACTGAGTCTTTTGTAAAACTACTTTCAGATCTGGTTCTGGATGGTCTAGCAACTTCAGCAACCTGGTAGCAATCAGAACATTTCTTGATGCATTTGTAAACTTCATTTAGGATGTAATCCTCAGCTGTTAGTTCCTTTTGCTGCCCTGTGGTATCGTGCTTAAATTCAGAAACTACATCATTTGCATTTCCTCCATTAGCTAATTTGGAAATTGTTTCCATCACTTTAACATAACAGTTTTCCCTCCTTCTTTATAAAATATATTTTCTACAAATTCTGCACTAACTGTGGTTTTTTGAGCTACTTGCAACATAATCTTTGTTACATAGGAAATCAATACATAGAACTTGGCACTAATTTCTTTCTCTTGTGGATGATCAAAAAACACACAATTTTCCACATCTGTCAAATTGATCAAATTTGTAATTAACCATGCGAGTATCAGATTTGAGTTTTGGTCTCTTAAAACCAATGATATTGTCAAGAACCATATTGGTATAGTCAAGGCCTGATCTTAGATTTGAAGTGTGATTCTGAATAAAGTCTAAAAGCTCACTTAGTTTACAAATTTTCTTCAATGCATCAACGTGGGCTCTGTTCACAAGATGCATTAAGTCCCATCGAAATTTGAAATTTTCTCCAAACAACTTTTTCATTTAGTTTTTAAATGGCTTGTTGTCCTTACAAAAAGCCCCATCTCCAACCATTCCAGATACCTTGGATTTAATTGCTTCTTCAGATAGTTTCAAGTGATTAGGAGACTTCAACACATCAAAAATTTCATTGGCCAAATAAACTCCTGATTTGCTGCGTACTAAATTTATCCCAGCAAGTTTTACAGTCTTATCTTCTTCACTCATAACTAATACAACTAGCATGCTTAATCCCAAAATTGTTCCAATGTCAGCTGTTATTGTTACTGAAGTTTGTTCTAAGAACCACTTTACAGTTTGTTCTTTAAGTTGATTATCTAATAGCTCACAAATTGTCTTGCACGCGTGTGTGCTATGATTCAAATTTCCAACCTCACAACCTGACCTGTGTAATACAGCTAGAAGTACTGGATATAGAGCCCATGCAGTGTTTGTTTTCATTATGTAGTATAAGATGTTGCCACATAAGTCTTCTATGCGTTTAGTAGTGTTCCGAGAAGATGTTTTCATCACTTCATAAACAGCAGCTCTTTGATGATGCTGAAGTTTAATTAAATGTCTCTTCAGGTGGGTTTTCAGATTTCTCCTTGTTTGCATACATAGGTTAAATCTTTAACATTGAAGTAACCTTTTATGTTAGAATGTTTGTCTGAAGCACATGCTTTGGGGTCTGTGCAAGCTATGCAATATAATGTAAACATTTTATCAGAAGCATCATCAATATCTTCTTGATTATCATCATCATCATCCTCAACAGATATATCTACATCAGGCATATTAGTGTCACTATTTGCAATGTTTTCCATTATATCACTTGGTACTGAAAATGAATCATCAGCATGCCCTAGATCCTTCTTTTCCACCAATTTGAATGTAGATTTGATCAAATCATTGTTCAGGATTTCTTGTATTGATTTACACTTGCTTAAATGGGCTATGGAAATGTCAAATTTGTTGCTTTTTGCTTTATTAGATTTGGATGCAACACTTGAACTTGAAGGCATATTTTGACTTCTCTTTATTAACCACAACAGCTTGGTGAGTTTCTTTTGTTAGGCGCAAAATTGCATTCAATGTCTTCTGGATTTGGGAATTTTCAAATTCCTCTAAAGCAGTTTTGTTAGTCTGATGCACAGATTCCTCACTTACCTTTTATTTCTTAGGTGGAGAAGCACTTTCTTCAGTCTGTGAAACGATCTAGTGAAAAAGTTTCATTTTCTAGATTAGCAGTTGATGAAGTTGGTTCATTTTTTTGAGGTCTAGCACTAGCACATTTTGTGAACAAACTAAATGACTGCTTTGCCATCTCTCTTTGCTGCACTTCATCCTGGTATTTCTTTACTGCAATATCTAAGCTGTGGGCCCAAACTCCGGGACCTCTTGTATTGTAACAAATATTTTGTTTGGAATTAAAATGTTCATCCCAGTTTTGCTTCTTTGAATATTTGTTCTTGCATTGACCACAAAAGTAACCCCTTTTAACACCCTCACTTTTCTCTCCAACTTCATCAATATTAGGATCCATTATTGATTATTGACTACCTGAAAAAATACAAAATAAGTAAAAGTTAGTAAATATAGTATGGTAAAAGTGAGTAAATATAGTACAATGAAAGTAAGTAAAAGTAAGTGCTTTAAACTTAGTAAAAGTAAGGAAGAGTAAGTAAAAGTAGGTAAGTTAAAGTAAGTAAAAGTAAGTTTAAACTTAACTAAACTTTTCAATTTGAGTCATGGTGGATTACTTAAAACCACACAAGTAATTATCTGGCCAATTTATCAAACCTGGCCAAGATCAATGGAACATAGTCCAATCCTGATAATTTTATATTAAAAAAATATACGTTTTAATAAAATTTTAATTATCAAAACATTGAAGCTTAACAAAAAATAAAAATAATTGTTAAATATGGAATTACCAACTAAACTTAAAATAACTAAATTTGTAATTTAAAAAAATTGGTTTGTACAAGAACGTATACGCAAAAAGATTGCATAGCGTCTAGTGGATGAACAAAACCCAAACCCAAATTTACTTTTTCTCATGGTCAAATTTACTGGAGCAATGCTCCCAAGATCCCAGGAATCTGGAGTCATGATCATTGGTTAGATTCAAACAAACATTAATAACAAAAATAATTAGTTAAATTGCGGTTTAGCACTGAACTGGTGATTAGGTAAACTTTAAATAGATGTAACTTTTTTAATATTCATTTGCAACAAATTTCAATTGCACATTCAGAAAGAGGACCTAAAACTGCACTATAAAACAAAAAACAGAAGGGGGGTCACTAGTTGGGTGTTAAATGACAATTTAACTGATTGACTTTGTACAATTTTATTATAAAATATAGCTCCTGACTTGACTAACCTTGATAGGCTTGACTGGCTTCATGTTATCTAAATGTAATGTAATGATGTAAATAGTACCGCCTTAGTTTTAAGGAAAAATTGGATCCTTTCATTATTTTCAATTGGAAAACATGGCAATAAATAGTGGATGTGGTGATGCATGCTTGAAAATAGGCTTTTCTGGTATATTTTGAGGTGCTTTGTTTCAATCACCAATTATTTTGGGTTAGGTTAGATTGCATATAATTTTTTCTAATATCAATGTATTTTTTGTTGGAAATGCTCTTACTGAAAATTATAGCGATCCCCTGATTTGCATGAGGGTTCTATTCCTGAGAAAGCTTGTGTACGTTGGAACTATCTTCCCATAATATAAATGGGGTTTGATGGATAAAAGTTTAAAAAAATTGTGTATAAAGTAATTTTTACATGAATAAAAGCTTTTAAATCATTGTACAATAAATGTATGGTATAATAATAAAGTATGTAAAAAAAAAATATAAGTAGCATAAATAGTAAAAACTTGTGGATCTTGTGGGTTATAACTTATAACCTATCATTTACTTAATTTTTCATATAATACAACAACCCACAAGATCTGGTTTTTCTTGTGTAGAATTTAAATCTGAATCTATTTTCTTTCATATTTCTTGTGCAAATTGATATTAACAGATATAAGCATTTTTGGATTGATTAATATTGGTTGAAATAGTATGGTGGTAATTATTTGTTTTCATAAAACTTTACAAGACACCGGCATTGCCATGAAACATGCTACACTATTGCCATAGTAACGAAACATACATCAATCAATAGAGCAGAAAAAATGGTGCAAGCATCTATGTATCATTTTGAAAATATTAGAAAAATAGCAAAGTTATGACACTATGAAGATGTTACTTGGCCTATCATAGCTTACACCATTTGGATCTTTTCTGTTTCGTGTACTGTTTCAGATTGTTGAAAATAAGATATTTAATATAGGTTAACTGAATGCCTGGTTAGGTCAACTGTATGCCCTTGATTGTTTAGGTTAGGTCATGATATTTTCATTAGTTTTAATGAAAATATCACAACTTAACCTAACCAATCATCAAGGGCATACAGTTGACCTAACTGGGTATTCAATTAACCTAACTGGGCATTATATGATTTATATCCCATACAAAATTACAATAAATGTAACTTTTGAACTGCCATGTTTCATGGCAATGTGGGGGTCTCTTGTAAAGTTTTACTTTTGTTTTACCCCTGTGGGTCAATTTTGATACGAGAATAGGTTTTTCTGGTGTATTTTAAATAGGTGTTTTATCCAAATGTGACCTTCATTTCTTGTGTAAATGAATTATTGAATGCCTGGTTAGGTCAACTGTACAGCCTAGGGCATGGGTCAGATTAATCAGTTAATCATTGTTTTGAATTTAATCATTAATTAATCAAAAAAACTATTTCTATAAAATGATGGGAAATGATTAATTTTCCTCAGTTTCAGCATCATTTTACCTTAAATTTTGTAATGTATCATTTATATTTGACACTTTTTTACATGTATAAACTGTCTAATCCTCCCATGCCTGTTTTCTTGAACTAAAGCAAACAAAATGTTTTCTTCAGTCTTATCTCACATAACAGAAACAATAAAGCCCTTTCTTGCTCTTTTCAGAAGTATTTAATTTTAATAATTTTTAATTGGTTAATCATTGATTAACCCTTAACTGCTGAGGTCTATTTATTTCCATTATTTTTTAAAAATATATTAATAATTGTGGTAAATGAGATGCAAAGAAGCAGTGTAGGCATTAAAATTTATACTTTTATTTATATTTTTAATGAAGGTGGATGAAATTGGGCACCATGGCACATGGAGCTAAAAATATGTGAAACTCTATACGGAGAATAAAACATTGAATTCAACTCAAAAATTTTATTAACATCATATAAACTATTACATCAAACATATTAAATGGGTTTGGAATTGCATATTACATTTATATATACTATTACAATTGAATCAGGATATGGAATTTATTGATTCCTAATATGAAATTCTGTGAAACATTTGTTTATTTGTGCAATGCACAAATAAACATTACATTTTTGGCAGAATGTTACAATTCGTCTCTTGCAACCAACCATTTTACACACACATGCCTAACAGAACCAACATCAGGCAAATGATGGAGACCATCATACCGTACATCAATATCAGGTAGAGGTAAGCCCTGATTCCCAACTTTTTTGGGGGGTTGTTCGATAGATGGTCTCTTTCTTTTGCTTGTTTGTGTCACTTTCCCAGCAAACATCAAAGCCTTAGCTACCCTAACTTTAAAATATAATAACTTATTTTGCTTTCTAGGAGGAATATCCATAGCATTGCATGACATCTTGTACATTAGCCAAGCATTGACTAATGCCATATCAAACAAATGCCAAATAATTCTGTGGTAATATTTTTTGATTTGAATGAGAATCTATAGAGAGCTATTAGAAGATAATATTTTTAAGTCTATTTGATACTGAGAAGGATCCTGTTGAAATATGGAAAAATGGCGTTGAATACCCACGTCTGCGCCAACATACTCGTCGAATGTTGCCTTCTTTCGGCACAACCTACTGTTGTGAATGAACGTTTTCATATGTGACTCAAATCAAAACGCGCTTGAGATCTCAGATGACGAATATTCACCTGGAGGACCAACTAAATCTACGGTCAATGATATTGGAACCAAATGCACGACTCCTGTCCCGCAATAAGCAGTCACAAAAAAGTCATTAAATGGTTTATCACTTTTTTACTTAATATTAACATCATTTCACTTAATATTAGTTCTATTGTTAATTATTGGGTCATTCTCTGTCAGATCAACCAAAAAAAATTGAAATTAACACCCTCATCTCATATTTTGCTGAAATTTGGTTTATAGGGAGTTTGTGAGCCCTGAATCCATTTCTGAAATTATAAGGTCAATCCGACCAACGGTTCAAGATATGACCTCGGGCAATTTGAGGTCACTCGCGAGGTTACTAACATTTGGCGAGCCATAACTTGGGTAATAATTGTCATAATTATATAAAAGTATATATTTAGAATCAGAAAACGACAAGGAATCCAAATATGCAAGTTTTAGAACTCTAGGTTGAAAAATAAAAAAGTTACACTGTAACCAAAATTTGAGGTCATGATTTGACCTCTGGGGTATCAAATGAGAATTTTTTTTTAAATGTAAAAAATGAAGGCATAGGCATTGGCTATTAGAATCAGCAAAAAAAAAGTTTTTGTTAGTATTTTTCATGTAACTAACATATAAGTGAACACCATATTCATAAGTTGTGCGTCAATTCACCTATTTTTTCACACTTAAGCTCATAATTTGACCTATAGAAATTAAAATTACATTTTTTATAGATATAAAAAACAAAGTCAGAGTTCTTGACTAATAGAAACAATCATAAAAAGTTTGTTTATGTTGGTACTTTTCATGTAACTAACTTATAAGTGAACACCATATTTATAAATTGCTTGTCATTTCAAGGAATTTTTATATCTTAGCTATCAATTTGACCTCAAGCTCCAAGAATTTAATAAAAATTGTATTTCACTGCTAATCTACACTGGCAATAATAGTTATAATAGTGAAAGGGGAAGACTAAGCTCACATGTAGCCTAAACAAACCTGTTGAAACATGTTGCTACTTGTCTAAGTGCAGAATCAACACAGATAGTTGCAAAATTCCTTGTCTACAGGTTAGTACAGTTCCAGCCAGCACTGTGGGTGGCTGGTGGGTATGGTGTTTTAATGAGCCTCAGAGACTATCAAGGCCTAAAATATTAAGTGTGTATAGCTATATATTTTCTAAAAAATATATATTACCTAATTGTAAATCCTATATCTTTACAGATCAAAATACAATGGTTCGGCACTTGAAATACTGCCAGGACCCTATTCAAAACACAAGAAACGCATAACAATCAATCTTAGAAAAGTGACTGATGTACTTGTTGAAAAATGTGCTGGAAGAGTGAAAAAAGACTTTGTTGTGTGTGAACTGCTGGACACTGATAATGAAAAACCCACTATACTTAGTACCACTGAAAACAACGAGTCTGAGCAGGATTCAAATGAATCATCTACTATCAGTGGCTTGAGTAACATCTCTTCAATTCAAGATCTGGACAATGACAGTGATTGCTTGATAAAGGAAAATCCTTCAACTTCAGTTGAACCAGTTCTAGCATTTCTGGACCAAACACCAGTTAAGAAAAGTAAGTAATAAATTAATATAATAACTTATACTTTACTACAAGGTCTGTTTGATCTACTATATAGCCAATTATATAGCATTTAAGGTACTATAATTAATATTTAATTACTAATATTCAGGTGTGTGAAACCTTTTTTTCTGTTCTTTTCAGAAGGGCTGTCATTAAGCCAGAAAAAGCGCAAGGCTCGTGGTAAGCTATCATCTGCTCAGAAACACCTGAAGGAGAGGCTAGAACTCAGTTATGGTGTTCAAATTACCGAGGAGGTAAGTGATACTTCAAAACCTGAAACTAAATCTGAAAAACATCTAGACAAATTAATGAATGAATTGAAACAGTCATTCCTGGAGAGCAAATGTCACCATCACAAACTACAAATATTGACACACTCACCATACACAATTGAAAAAAGCTAGTTTCTTTCAAACTAACAACATACATGGTGAAAAGAAGCCGTTCACTTAAATCAGAACATGGAATCCTTCCGAAGATTCCACTAATGAGCAAAGGAAAAGTGATATCTGAAGAACACAAAGATATAGTTAGAAGATTCTATGAGTCAGAAGAGGTTAGTCGTATGTGTCCTGGCCAAAAGGATTGCGTGAAAGTTATCAGTGCTGAAGGTGCAAAAACGATTGGTCCTCGGGAATTTAAGAGAGATGTTTGAACTATATAAAAATGATGAAAAGAATCCCAAAATAGGATTTTCCACATTTGCAAAATTACGGCCATCATATTGTGTGCTTGCCGGTAGTGGTGGGACTCATTCTGTCTGTGTCTGCACATACCATCAAAATCCAAAATTGCAGCTGGCTGCATTGGGAGAAAGAGGTCTTTCATACAAGGATCTTATGGATTACAGTGTCTGCAGTACAGAAAGAGAGACTTGCATGATGCAACTTTGCAATGATTGCCCAAGAGAAGAGGGTGTCCTGGATTTTCTTGAGTTACTTGACAGTGTGAAATCAGCTCCAAATGAAATATCTTACAAGCAATGGGTGACTGTTGACCGTTGTACAATGGTTGATAAGGTGGAGCCACTTCATGAATACTTATCATCCCTAAGCATGAAAATATCCCGCATGGTTCGTCATCACTTTGTTGCTCAGCAACAATCACAGTACTTCAAGCAGTTGAAAGAAACACTACCACCTCAGAGCGAGGTAGTTATAGTAGGTGATTTCTCTGAGAATTATTCTTTCATTGTCCAGGATGCTGCCCAAGGGTTTCACTGGGACAATTCACAGTGTACAGTTCACCCTTTTGTCATCTATTATAGATCATCTGCAGACCAGGAACTTAGCCATTTTAGTGTCTGTTTCTTATCTGCATCACTAAAACACAACACTATAATGGTTTACTCATTCATATTGAAGCTTATGACATATGTTAAATTCAGATGCCCACAATTGAAGAAGGTGCACTATTTCTCAGATGGATGTGCTGGCCAATATAAGAACAGATACAACTTCACAAATCTGTTACCATGAAGAGGATTTTGGTCTGTCTTGTGAATGGCACTTCTTTGCTACATCCCATGGCAAAAATGCATGTGATGGGATTGGAGGAACAGTGAAAAGAGCTACTGCTCGTGCCAGTTTGCAGAGAACTACAGATAGGCAAATTCTTACACTAGAACACGTTTCAGTTTTGTGAAGAAAACTTGAGCAAGAAGATAAATTTTTTCTTTGTAACTACAGCTGATTTGAAAGATGCAGAAGAACGGTTGGAACATCGATTCAAGGATAGTAGGGCTATTCCTGGAACTCAGAAATATCATAGATTTGTTCCCCATAACAAGGAAGAACTGATGGTGTATCCCATTTCAAGTGGCATTGGAGAAAAGAAAAGAATAAGGAAAAGTCATTTTACTAATGAACCTGCAATGCTTGGTAACCTAAAATGTGTCAAACCAGGAGAGTATGTTGGCTGCATTTATGACATGCAAGTTTGGTATGGAATTGTGGAGGAATATTGTGAAGAGTTTGATGATTTCACTGTGAACTTTCTACATCCCTCTGGGTCATCAGGATCAAGTGCATATTATTATCCATCAAACAAGGATTCATGTGCAGTGCCAGGACATCATATATTAACTGTAATGAGTTGTCCTACCCTAAGAGGAGGCAGCAGAATTCAATACATTTTTCCACAAAAGAAATTGATGAGAGCATCGAGCATGCAAAAATTGTATTAGGCTAGCACATGAATCCTCTAAGTAGGTCTTCCCCTTTCACTATTATAACTATTATTGCCAGTGTAGATTAGCAGTGAAATACAATTTTACATTTTTTGCCTTTGTTTTTATATCTATAAAAAAATGTAATTTTAATTTCTATAGGTCAAATTATGAGCTTGTGTGAAAAAATAGGTAGAATTGACGCACAACTTATGAATATGGTGTTCACTTATATGTTAGTTACATGAAAAATACTAACATAAACAAACTTTTTTTTGCTGATTCTAATAGCCAATGCCTATGCCTTCATTTTTTACATTTAAAAAAAAAATTCTCATTTGATACCCCAGAGGTCAAATCGTGACCTCAAATTTTGGTTACAGTGTAACTTTTTTATTTTTCAACCTAGAGTTCTAAAACTTGCATATTTGGATTCCTTGTTGTTTTCTGATTCTAAATATATATACTTTTATATAATTGTGAGCATTATTACCCAAGTTATGGGTCGCCAAATGTTAGTGACCTCGCAAGTGACCTCAAATTTCCCGAGGTCATATCTCTTGAACCGTTGGTCGGATTGACCTTATAATTTCAGAAATGGATTCAGGGCCCACAAACTCCCTATAAACCAAATTTCAGCAAAATCTGAGAGATGAGGGTGTTAGGCACTGGTTGATCTGACAGAGAATGACCCTATTCTCCCCCAAAAATAAATGTGCACTTGCTGAATTTTTTATTATAAAAGCCCTCACGTATTATCAAGTTTGATTTAAAATTAATAAATATGTAGATTGTAGACTAAAATAGGATATTTTGTTGTACTGTATATGTTAAATTCTCAGCATGTGGCCTGATAGGGTCTTGGTTAAATGAAATGCGGCCTTCCAATGAAAAAAGGTTTCCCACCCCTGGTTTAGCCTGTCGACCTTGTACTTCTTACCGTCAAAGGGGTATATGCCAGTCTCCTCATTAAAGGGCTTAGCTTTTTTTTTTACAGAATTGCGTGGCATCTTGACAATATTTAAGTAATATAAAATTAATCTAGATATCAGATGATTTGTATAGAAATTTGGGGTAACAAAATCACATTCAGGGTAAAACATGGTCACCATGGGGTAAGACGGAATCAGTAGCTTATTTTATTTCCCCCCATGAGTGAAAAATGGTGGGGGGGAAACCCCCCCCCCCCCCCCCCCAGAATGTAGGGCTAGGTAACTTTGGCTACTTCTTCCCCAACCTTCTGATGTCCTCTTACCCCCTTAACATCATTCTCCCTCAATTAGGGGTGGGAACCTTAGCACTGAAATCCAGAACCTTATTTTTGAAATAGGGTCATTCCAGCTCAATTGGTACAGGGGTGGTCGGGTGACCATCTCTGATTTTCTTCAAATTTTCAGGGTTGATTGATACACCATTCAATAGCTTAAATCTAAAATTTTAGCTTCCTCAGTCAAAAATATTTAATTTTATGGTCGCTTAAATGGCCCCCACCTTTGACAAAAAATGCCTATGTTGTGCTTGATCGACCAACGCCTTCATTTTGAGAGGCCTTGAAAAGTGTCTTCTAATAGGAGTAGAAGCTTCAAATTTGTCATGCCAATACAACTTCTGGTGGGCTTTTCAATTTTGCAAGCTAAAAGGCTGTGGAACAAATAGTTTGAGTTACAAGGGCTTAAACATGGCTCCATTTTGAAGCTTGCATCAATTCCTCCCACTTTTACGACTACCATTTTCAAAAGTTTTAGTTCTCCATCAATCACAGCTGTTTTAATACTCCTAATAGTCTCTATGGGTTGTAAATTTATGAGTGAAATAAAAAAATAACCAAAAAAGGATTTATTTTTATTTTTAAATTTCTAGAAGTTATATATTCACAATTTGCAAAATTAACATCAACTTTGGGGCTTAATATAAAGGTGTCTGAAATTAGTTAGGGAGTTGATACTTCTAGTGAAGAAAGATACACATGTGTACAAAAACATATATTAAGGAATAGATCTCAACTCGAATCCTTCATATAGTTTTGGCTATTCAAAGAAAAGTACTTTTTGTGAAAAATTCTGAATTTTTTCAAAATTTTGAAATGTTTAAATTTCTTTTTACAACATTGAATTGTAATTTTACTTCCATTTTATTACTTGATAAGTTAATTCACAAATGTTAAATTATCTAAATAAGTTTTACTCATAAAAAAGACATATATACCTAGATTATTACTACATTTGCAGTTAACACAACAGATGGACCAGCTTGTAGGCTCAATACTTGGATCTACCTAAGTAAATCATGTAGAACCGTGT
This sequence comes from Bathynomus jamesi, assembly GCA_023014485.1. NCBI lineage: Eukaryota > Metazoa > Arthropoda > Malacostraca > Isopoda > Cirolanidae > Bathynomus > Bathynomus jamesi. Next base: position 31,341 of record JAJOZX010006399.1, on the reverse strand, counting down.
TCTACTGCTCTTTAAGCACTTCCTAGTAATTTAAATTATGCAGTTAGTACAGATAAACTAGCAGTAACCACCATTTTCAGTACAAAACCTTAAATTTAAGTAGCTTTGTTGTATTACTTCCCTTAATACAAGTGTACAGTACTTAGCTATATACAATAATGAATTCCTGAGTTTTTAAGCATGTGAATTATTGGCTATAAGTTCATATTCTTTTTTTAATGTGTTGTTTTATGTAAATTTGTATGTAAACTTATATATAGAATAACTCTTATGTTTAGACACTGACTCAGGAATTTATTATTGTACTCAGGCTTTAAGTCTGATTGTCTTCAACACTCCATGGCCTCATAGCCATAAATTGGCAATTTATTATTCAGCTTGATACAGGTCTGTAGTTACTTAGGCTTTTTTTAAAATACTCCTCAATTTTAGATAAACAATCATTTGATAACTTGTACTGTCTCCCCATTTTCCCAGCAACTGTAGGTGGTTCAATTGAACACAAAACATGTTGGAATGGAATCCAGCAAATGTCCTCTTGTTCAGGCCATTTAAAAGGATTCTTTTTCATGAAATTTACTAATAGATCCTTCTCAGTATCATGCACTTCAACTATGTTTCCAACAAACCAGTCACCTTCATAGAAACAGGCCACATATGTACCAGGTTTATATTGGTAAGCCACATTTTCTTGTGTAGCATTGAGGAAGGAAAGTTGTACGTTAAAGAAATTTTGTACAGTTTAATGCCTGTTGATGAAGGTCTAAAGCAGTGATATGAATGGGTTCCTGGGATTGTCTTAATTAAGGAATACCTTTTTTCTAACTCATAAATTAGCATTTTTCTCAGTTTTAGCTGAATCAATGTACAGAAATTGTATACCATTAATATTAGATTTGCACCAATTGAACATCTCTCTTGGATTGATGTGACCATTGCTTGTAGACTTGCCCGGTCAACTAACCTTTTGATGGTGCCACCAACACCATCACAGGGGCTTTTTCCGTGAGAGGTGGCAAAAAAGTTCCATTCACATGTTGGAAATCTTTTTCATGTAACACTGAATTAATGATGTTTTTATAGTTTTTTATTGACTTGCTGCGCCATTGCTAAAGTAACAAATATGTTTTAGTTTAGGATTCTGACTTAAGTAATTTCAAGGCTTCACATAAAAAAGAATGAACTGCAGTTGTGTTGTGTGTAAGTGAATCTGATATTACACAAAAATTTGTAACTTAGTTCACCAACTTTTTGATAGCAGACTACTGGATGCAAGGTAGCCTGGGTATTGTCCCAGTGATGCCCTTGTACGGTATCCTGAATTATAAAACTATAGTTTTCAGAAGTCAACAATCACTAATGCTGTAGAATCATTGAGGTTTTCTTTACAGTCAGACAAATATTTTGATTGGGCTTTTGCTATGAAATGGTGTACTTTCAACTTTTTTGCACTCACATATGTCTTCTACATTTGAAACACTTTTTGTCATTGTGACCAGTTGGGTATGGTCTGTATGAAGCCACTGCTTAAAGGAAACCTCATCATCCATGTCATAATCATTGTTTTCAAAAATGGTAGGAAGCCAATCCCGTAATTCATTTAAACCAGGACATGTTTTGCAGTTATTAATCATGCAGTTTCTGGTTTGTGTTGCAGACTATTTTCCCTAGTAACACACTTAATTCTACTTTGACGGGGAGTGATTCACATAAAAGTTCAAAGTTCTGGTGTATTTCACAAATGCACACCGAGATCCTTTACTCCCCACACCCATACACCATTTGGTGTCAGTTCAAAAAACTTTGATGTGGAGATTTTGTCATTTGGATATTTTTGTAAAGCGTATATAAATCTGATATTTGTCAACAACAGTATTTTCTGCTTGTGAACCTTCCCTTGTGGTGTTTTTATTGATTTGTAGGCTTTTTTACCACGGCATTCTCTAGTATATTCATTGTTTTGGAAAAATTCTATCACTTTCCTTTATTTCATCGCTTATACCCTTGCTACTCTTTTTATTTCTCATTATAGGAAGGATACCTTCTTTTCTCTTTAAGGCCCTCGCAGCATTAACCATTCTGGCTGACACTTCAAATTCTTTCTCTGGACCAGGTTTTACCAATTGGAAGTGTTAGAATTTATCTTTTATTGTCTGGTACTAGTTTTACACTTCTTTCAGTTCCTCTATCATATGCTAATAACACTTTTCTTCCTCACTCTCTCTAGGTTTCTCCGCTTCCTCATCCAAAATGCTAGGCTTCATATGAAGTACTTTTGACAGCTTTGATTTTGTTGGTTTCAATTTGCTTTAGTTTCCTTTTCACGTAAAACTTTCGATCTCTTGCTCTTACATACTTAATGGGTGAGCATCCTAGTGAACCTAACGTTTTGTCAAATGTCTCCTTAACTATTTCTTCTGGAACATATTCATCACTACCCGAGTCTTTTTCATCTTCAATCGTCTTGGCTCTAGAGAAGCATGTTGAGCAAAGTTTCTGTCCTGGTATCAGATTGTCTAGTTGCTATGTGTGTCAATAATTTGTAGTGATTCTGCAAATAAAGTAGGGTAATGTAAACTCTAAACACATTGGAAAATAATTTTAAAACCTCAACATTTGGTGTAGGCTATTCGTATAAAATATTCAAAACATATGCATTCAGTAGCACAGTATATCGCCTACCCTATTAAAATTAAATAGCTAATTTAGGTTACAATTTACAATATAAACTTCTTTATGAAATATAAATACAGTATATTAGTACCTATATTTACTTATCTTTGATGATTTCTCCATGGATCTTGGCAGCTACGTTGCATTTGTTGGTAATGCATTCCAAACATTTTTTCATGGTGGTAGCATACAGCAGCACTATTTGGGTTGATTACAGTTGCTTTTGTTCTCCACAATAGCAGTTTCCTTGTTTCATCTCAGCTCATGTAAGGTATACATACCACCTTCCTGGTGAGTCTGTGTTCATGACATAGATCATCCAAGTACATACCAAAGCTGCACTTTGATTCTTGATTAGAATAAGCCATTATTACAGGCAGTGAAATTAAGTTAATTGCTCGTTAAATTTTCTGAAAATAAAAGATAATGATCTATAAAATAGGCCTGGACATTAATCATTAACCATCATGTTTTACATTTATAAGAATATACAAAGTGAAATGAGCTACCCAGAGCCCTTTGAGTTGCTGGTTTTGATAGACATTAAATTTCATGTATGTTTTAGACTTATTTACATATTACAATTGTAAATCAACTTAATAAGTAATAAAATGGAAGTAAAATTACAATTCAATGTCAAATAGAAATTTAAAAATTTACAAATTTTGCAAAAATTTGAGATTTTTCACAAAAAGCACTTTTCTTTGAATCACCAAAACTATATGGAGGAGTTGAGTTGAGATCTATTCCTTAATATGTTTTTTTTACACATGTATCTTTCTTTACTAGAAGTATCAACTCCGACTAATTTTGGACACCTTTATATTAAGCCCCAAAGCTGGTTAATTTTGCAAATTTTGTGAAAATATCAACTTTTTGAAATTTTTAAAAATAGAAATAAATCCTTTTTTGGTTATTTTTTTATTTCACTCATAAATTTACAACCCATAGAGACTATTAGGAGTATTAAAACAGCTGTGATTGATGTAGAACTAACTTTTGAAAATGGTAGTCGTAAAAGTGGGAGGAATTGATGCAAGCTTCAAAATGGAGCCATATTTAAGCCCTTGTAACTTAGAAACTATTTGTTCCACAGCCTTTTTGCTTGCAAAATTGAAAAGCCCACCAGAAGTTGTATTGGCATGACAAATTTTAAGCTTCTACTCCTATTAGAAGACACTTTTCAAGGCCTCTCAAAATGAAGGCATTGGCTGATCAAGCCCAACATAGGCATTTTTTGTCGAAGGTGGGGGCCATTTAAGCGACCATAAAATTAAAAGTTTTTGACTGAGGAAGCTAAAATTTTAGATTTAAGCTATTGAATGGTGTATGAATCAACCCTGAAAATTTGAAGAAAATCAGAGATGGTCACCCGACCACCCCTGTACCAATTGAGCTGGAATGACCCAGAAGTAATAGTAATAGACCCATGTCTGCTGTGAAATCATTGTTTATGAAGAGAGTGAACCATGAAAGACTTGGGTTTATTTGACTTACTCTTTTCCTTCAGTAACAATGTCTTTATTTGCAGAAGTTAGGAATGCAACTTCCAAAGTCTGAAGAATTGAATAACCAATCTCAAAAGATGAAAACACCCAAGAAGGCTGGACTTCCCTCAAATGAGAATAAGACTCCAGATTTGAAAACTGAAAATAAAGATCCAACCAACCAAACCCCAGGAAAGAGGAGGAGGAAGAATAAACAACAACAAATGGCAACTGACAACAAATCTCCAGATCACCAAAAGCAAAATGTCTCTAACAAAAGTCAGCAGGCTGCAAATTCCTCCAATATTCAGAATGAGAATTCTGAATCCACTAAAAAGAAGAGGAAGAGGAGGAACAAAAACAAGCAACCTGGAACCCCGCGAGAGGGAGAACAGGAGGGTCAGAAACCTCAGACTCCAGGTCCAAAGAGCCCCCAAAAGGGCAAAAAGAGAGAGAGTACCAGTACTGATATTCCAAATAAGAAACAGAAGTTGGATTCACAAAAGACAAAAAATATCTCCAACACTCAATTAAATAAAAAAACGGTAAGATTTTTTAACTAGTAGAGGTAATTGCCTGAATAAACATTTAGCATAAGCATGTGAGAATGTAACAGAAGTTGAGTTTGAGATTTTCTCTGAACTTAAGACATTATAATTTTTTAATTTGTAGATCATAAATTTAAGCAAGTAGGCCCATGTATAGCTGAAGACTTGTTTATTCCTGCATACAAGAAAGTCATGGACAATTCGGTTGTTATTATTTATTAGTAAATTTGAGAAAATTATTGTAATATACTTTATATAAGTTTTCGGATGTTTGTTACATGATTGAAGTGTAAACATGTTAAAACATATTGTAGTCTAACTTTACATTAAAAAATTATGAATGAACATTTATCTTGTAAAGGTTGAAAGCTAAAAGAAATAATTGGGGTAGCATTTTAGTGAAGCGTAAGATTATTTGAAATATGGTATGAGAAGCAGTGTATGAACTGTACATACTGACTTAAAATCATCTGCAGGAATCTGGTTCAGCTGAACTTCAGGTAATTATTCCCCCTGGAATCAGATCATACAAGGAAGCTTTAACAGAAGTTCTCAATCACTGTGATGATATACGTAACCCAAGGTATGGTAATCACGATTGTTTTATATATATATATATATATATATATATATATATATATATATATATATATATATATATATATATAATTTAGTGGTCGACTGGATATCTGCAGTATTTTTAACACCCGCATCCGCACTTCTGACTGCGGATATTTCCTCTAATAAATTATGCAATTTACAGTTAAATTAACTTATAAAGTAGCTTATAAGGCCGTCATGCACTATTAATGAACAAACAAATATATACACCTCAAAATATAAATACCTGGTAACAGAAAATTGAATGAAACTTGTTTCATTGAATTTTGTGGCTGAAACTCTTGAGAAAGTTATAATGAAAACATTAATATTAATTTTAATTCTTATGCATTGCCTCCGTACCTGCTGATATTGAAATTAAAAATCTGCATCCACAGATGTTGAAAAACTGACATCTGGTCCACCACTAAATTTTATATATATATATATATATATATATATATATATAAATAAATAAATAAATATAATATATTGGCCGATGTCGTAACATCGCTTCCCGGAGATCAGCGAAGTTAAGCGACATTGGGTCTGGGTAGTAGTTGGATGGGAGACTGTCCTCTGCGCCCAGATTATGTAGTGACCCGTGGTTTGGATCCCACATAAAGCTGTAGGACCTTTGTCATATGACCTTAGATGTTGCGAAGGAGGTTAAACAACCCCAATTAAAAAAAAATATATATATATATAATAATGCTGAAGCTAGATATTTACTGTGGGATAAGTGCATTATTTCCTTTTGAAAGAAGTTAAAGAAAATATTCTTGTAGGAGTGTTTTGCAGTTTTTAGACATTTTTTAATTCAAATCTTTCTTAATACTACTACAATAGGCTGCTATTAATGTAGGTCATATCAGTCTACTTTGCTACTTTGCTTACCTCTTTTAATACTTAAACCGAGTTTGTGAAGTAGTGACAATCTAATTAAGACTAGTTGCAACATATTTTATAAATTTAGGGGAAATTGATCACTTTTATTTTTAATATTAAAGCATTCATTATAGTGAACTCGTTAAAATTTGAGCATTCACATGTCACTTGTGATTGCTTCTGATAAAGGCAGTTTTTATTTTTAATTTTGAAGGTCCATCATCTTACGCTACAATTCTGCTGAAGAAGCCAGAAACAAACTTAATTTTCTGAAACAATTTAACATTGAAGGAAAGAAACTGTCCGTAAATTCATTTAATGAACCCCGTGATCCTCTCAGGTAATTGGTAGTGTAAGTGCAGTTAAGGAAACTTTTCTGCTGAAGTATGTCAGAAACTGTAAGGCTAGCTACAACAATTTTGTACCCACAGATAGCTGGATATCCACACTGCAAATACATTTTCCCCCATAATTAACAATCACATGCCCATTCAGCAAGAAATTGAAACTACATTCTGTTCTTAGATCTCCACTGCAAACATGAAAAAAGATAATTATCTAGATTAATCCCATAATGTATTTGAATCTTGCTTTCTATTTATACCCCAAGTAAAAAGAAATTACTACATTTGAGTTATAATTAAGTAGCAGAAATGTATAATTTTTTAATGCACCAAATTATCATATAAGAAATAGATTGCAATTATTTATTAATAAATGGAGTAAATATTTTTTATTTATATATTTATAATTTTCTTTTTTAGGAGAACAATTGTGCTGAAAAAGCCAAATTTTGATAGTGATTCTGTGGTAAAGCAATTTGGTGCAGATTCTATGGAGCAGATGAAGGCCAAAGGAAAGCCTATTCCGTGAGTGCATTTAATTGTTTTGAAACCTGAATAACTCTGCCATCTAAAAATTAGTAAAGGCACAAATAGAGCCGCTTGTTTTTTCCCTCGACACCTAGACTAAGACGAAACATTTTTTTTTTTTCTTTTTTAGGATTTATGTTCTTACGTTCAAAACTGCGGCGGCGGCTGAAGAAGCCATGAAAAAGTCGATAGAGATCAATGAAAGGACATTAACATTGAGGCCGTTTTACATCAGAGGGAAAAGAGAGGGAAATGAAGGCGATCGCACAGCTGGTGAATCAGAAATCAAGAAGAGGGTAATTATGAGTTTCTCTTGTCAAAACTTCTCGTGTTGAAGTATTTTTAATATGTATGATGCTCCCTTGACTGCTTTTCATCTTTAAATCGAAGATATGCATGTACCGGTACCTGTAAAACTCTCGCCTGCTAGTCAGTGGCAAGTATATACAGTACGAGCTGTGTTGGGTGCATTTTGAAAATGTGAAGATACTTGCAATATAGCAAGTAATAGGTCTTGCTGTTAGCGATTGTCCCATATACAAACCTCAGGAGGAACGGGTGCACTACCAAAACCTTCCTTTGTTTTCCCTTAAATGTGTGTACTAAATTTAGGGCAGATTACCCTAGCTGTTTAGGCGTGTAAAAACGAACACACACAACACACGGAATGAACTCAGAATCGTCCCCTGAGTTGTTTATGATACACACAGACCGTGCATGGAACAAGGAACTTCTGGGATAATTAAATCCACTATAGTCCGAATAAGTAATGGTATATGACAAATACCATAGTTTTTCTTTTTCATGATGCTAGCCCGATGTGGGCAACGGGTCACTCGCAAGGAGGTCCCATAAATATAGCTTCCCTCACCAGCTATCTGCAAAGCAATTACCGATACTATCACCTCCCGAAGTATTGACCTTTCCTCCTGAAACACCCTGTGTATATATAGTGTGTGTGTGTTAGCCCAAACATCGAAATCGCTCAGTGAGCGAAAAAAAACAGCCACAACGCGTTGTGGATGCACCCAAGTGACCACACACCGATATTAGATATTTTTTCGCTTCATGGCCGTTCTCAAACAACTGCAACGCGTTGTGCACGATTTGAAACGACCACACACCGATGTCTTTAATCAGACTTTATTTAAACACGACGTATATTTATCAACGTATTCGCCGATTAAAAAGCAAAGTTAAGCAGATATGCTAGAAAAAAGATAGTCATTTAAAAAATGATTATCAATAATTTTCCCGTAGGTTTCGATTAATTTTAAGCAACTTTAGAATGAGACGTAAATGTAAAAATTAACCAACTGGTTAGGTTAAGCCGTGATATTTTAGTTATTTTAACAAAAATATCACGACTTCACGTAACCAATTGTCAAGGGTGTACAGTTGACCTAACTGGGCATTCAATAATTTTCAAATCTACCAATTAACTTTTCAACTTAATAAAGATGCCCACTCTATTTTGGACAGATGCTTCCCTCAATGCGACTTCATAATTATCAATTCTAATCCTAATTCTCTGCAATCTTTTTTCCGTCATAAAGATCGCCTCCCCGTGCTTTTGAGATCCTTTATTTATCTTATATACGTGTGCGACCTGCCAAAGTCGTTATGTAGGGCAAGTAGCGTATAGGAGGGCGAAGGCCAATCGTTCCCACGAGAACACTGAAGCGTATGTCAGACTGTGTAGGGAAGTGAAGGCGAAGGTTAGGCTAACGAAACGTAACGAAGAACTACGGGTGGCAAGCCTCTGCAAGGGGAACCCTAAGGAACTCTTCAGTTATGTTAATAGTAGAAAGCCCATTAGAAGGATGGAAGCGGCGTTCTGCGGACCTCCGACCCGGACATCGCTAATGTGCTTAATGAGTACTTTGCGGGAGTGTTCACCAGGGAGGATACCCGCGTCATCCCCGAGCCAGGCGTGAGGCACGAAGGTGCTGGCCTCGATAGTGTTAGATGTACCGCGACAGTCGTTGCCGATAGAATAGACAAGCTGAGCGCGTTTAAGGCTCCTGGGCCAGACCAGTTTCTCCCCAGAGTGTTGCGAGAAGTGCACGACCAGGTGGCTCCCCACCTGGCTACAGTCTTCAGCAAATCGTTGGAGATGGACCAGGTGCCTGGTGACTGGAGGGAAGCCAACGTGACCCCTATCTTTAAGAAAGGGGATCACGAAAGTCCAGGGAACTATCGTCCCATTAGTCTCACTTCAGTTGTAGGTAAATTATTAGAAGGGATAATAGCTGATAGGATCGTTGACCATTTGGATTTATACAAGCTGCTTGGGGACTCCCAACATGGGTTTAGACGGCATAGGTCGTGTCTCACCAACTTGCTCGAGTTTTTCCACGTCATGTTGAGTGAGTACAATAAGAGTAGGGCGATTGATATACTTTATCTCGACTTTCAGAAAGCCTTTGATAAGGTACCTCACCGCCGGCTAATGGCGAAAGTGCGCGCGCTGGGTATCGGTGGGGAAATAGGTAGGTGGATTGAAAACTGGCTGAGGAATAGGCGGCAGAGGGTGGTAATTAAAGGGGCTAGTTCGGGTTGGGCCTCGGTCACTAGTGGGGTTCCTCAGGGTTCCGTTTTGGGGCCGCTGTTGTTTATCATTTACATAAATGATATCGACGGTGGCATCGTCAGTCGGATCGCCAAATTCGCTGATGACACCAAGCTTGGGGCCAATGTTGGGACGCCCGAAGCGATCGAGGAACTGCGTGCGGACCTAGGTAGGATAGGAGAGTGGTCCGAAAAATGGCAAATGCCGTTTAACTTGGGTAAATGCAAAGTGATGCACATTGGCTACGCCAATCCCAAGTCGGACTACTCGATGTTGGGTAGTAATATCGAGGTGACTGATTTAGAAAAGGACTTGGGTGTGCTAATTAGCAGCGACCTTAAGTTTACCAAACAGTGTGTAGAGGTGGAAAAGAAAGCCCAGAAACTATTGGATTATATCAGGAGGCAATTTCAGTTTCGGAACAAGGAGATTGTGCTCTCACTGTACAATTCCCTTGTTCGGCCGCACCTGGAGTATGCTGTGCAGTTCTGGTCGCCCACCCTCAGGAAAGATATTGAGAGGCTGGAGCGAGTGCAGGCGAGGGCCACAAAGTTAATTCCTTCCGTTAGGCATATGGGCTACAATCGACGGTTACGCGCCCTGAACTTGTTTTCGCTTGAAACTCGGAGGCTGCGCGGTCAACTGATCGAGGTTTTCAAGCTCTTACGCGGGTTCAACGATGTCGATTTTAGAAGTATGTTTAGTTTAAATGATAACCCAACTCGTAACAATGGTTGGAAGTTGGATTTGAAAAGGTTTAGGACTAGTGTGTGTGGGAATTACTTTACGTATAAGATCTGTGACATATGGAACAGGTTACCTTCGGAAGTTGTGAACAGTTCCTCTGTGGATCAGTTCAAGAAAAGGTTAGACCAAATCTTGCACACTATTTGAGTGTGTAAAAAATTTTCCCTGGCACCTGTTGCCATTGGTACCTCCTCGGTATCGGCCGCAAGGCCTTTTGAGGTACTTCTTTTCCTTGTAACTCTCTCTCTCGTTGTTATTTGCAACTCTTACTATCCACGTTAGTCCTTTTTTAAATTTTAAAAGTTTGTTTTATTTTTAATGGGTTTAACTTTTGTTTTATTCTTAGTGTTCCAGATAATTTTTTAAAGCTATTTTTAACTATTTGCTTATTGTATTATGTAGTATATTTTTCTGACATTTGTATTTACTTCACAGTCATGTTTTTTGTCTAGATGCTTTCATGTAGTCACCGAAGATGGCCCCTGAGTGGACCGAAATGTTTGGCCAATAAATGTTGTCTTATCTTTATATTCCTATTGAGGATAAGGTTCCCGATGAATATATATATACAGTGCCCGCGAAAAGTATCCGATCACTCAAGAAAATACAATATTTTCCCTTGATATTCAGAGACACGTAATTCACTTTCTATTTGTTCTAGCGACATCTGGTAACTTTGAGGTTGCTCGCTGATATGAGAGCTATCCAACGCATTCTCAAATTAGTGTTCTGGTAGCCTTCGTTGCGGGTGGCTGTGTCTCAAATTTGCATTTCACTGTTTGTGTAAATTTCTTGATATTTTTTTTTTTTTACAGAAAGTGTGTAAATAAAATTTATATATAATGTGTGCTAAAAACAACTTAAGAGTGATTGTCGAGGTGCTATTGTTGCTTTGCATGCATGTGGGAAATCACAGAGACAGATAGCTAAGGAATTAAACATATCCCAAGTACCGTTAATTTATGGGTTTCACGGGCTAAGAACAATGGTGGCCTAACCACGCCAGTCCCTAAAAAACGATCTGGCAGACCGAGAAAAACAAATTCGCGAACAGACAACTTATGAAACGTTTAGTATTGAAACCCAACACTAACCTGCGAAAGAAATAAAATTTAATATGAATAATTTGTTATCTGGTGTTTCTGAACGAACTATCCAGGAGCGGCTCCAAAAAGAACTCGGTTACCATCTCGCCATGCTGCTAAGAAACCGTTCATTAATGAAAAAATGCGTAAAAAACGTGTCGCATTTTGTAAAAAATACATTCATTGGACTGTTGATGACTGGAAGAAGGTTTATTTAGCGATGAGTCGACATTTTTGACATTCAAAGTTGTCCAAAAAAGGTTCGCCGGCCTATTGGCTCAAATAGGATGGACCCTAATACACCCTAAAGACAATGAAAACACCCTCCAAGTGTGATGGTTTGGGGTTGTTTTCGGTTACTATGGGCGTGGAACTTATATTTTCTTCCGAAGAACACAACTATGAATGGTGCACGGTATTTAGCAATGCTACAGGATAACTTCTAATGGCAATGGCAATCCAAAGGACAAAAACATACATGCATGATGGTGCACCATGTCACAGGGCCAAAATAGTGACAAAATGGATTACTGACAATAAATTTGATATTTTGGATTGGCCTGGTAATAGTCCAGATCTCAATCCGATAGAAAATCTGTGGCTAATAATAAAAAATAAGGTTGAATGCCACGACACTGGCTCAGTCGAAAAATTACAAGAGGCCATCAAAAAGGTATGGTGCAAGGAAATATCAGTGGAAGTTTGTCAAAACTTGATTAAATCCATGCCAAAACGTCTAGAACAACATCCAAACCAAAGGACAGATGGACAAAATACTAATATAAGGTTAGTATACATTTAAACATTGTTTTTTTGTAAAAAATACAAATTTCAAGGTGATCGGATACTTTTCCGCGGGCACTGTATATATATATATAATATATATATTTATTATATATATATATCCCCCTCCCCGCGGGCGGTCTTTCTGGGGTGGATCGCCCGCCGGCTCCTGCCTCCATGTGGCGAGGGGGGTCATCCGCGGCTGGGGCCCTGCCGGGTCCCCGCCCGGTTGCGAAGTGGACTTTTAGCATACCCTGCTATCCTACAGCCCCCTCTTTCCTGTCTTCCCCTCTTTACCCTCTTCCTTGCCCCCTCTGTTTTTTCTGCTTTCTCTGTTCACTTCGCGCGCCCCGTGGGCTGCCGGGGCTTGTCGCTGGGGGTCTCGCCCCCATGGCCGGGGCCGGACTAAGTTGGCTGGTAGGGTGCCCAGGCCTGGGACCCTGGGGGGCCTTGGTCTTTGCTGCCGGCGGGGGAGAACTCTCGACGCTGCAAGGGCCCCTTTTGAAACGGGGGTACCTGCATGGGACGAGGCACCCACCCCCCGCCGGCGTGCGCTTGGTCCCCTTGGGCCCCGGGTAATCGGTTCCCCGCGGCCCCGGGCGCGAAACTACAATAAAAATTTTCTATGGAAACACTTACAACTCTAATGGACCTCGTTGACGACCCGGCTTGTGCATCTGACCTCCCTCTGACTACCTCTTTGGACCGTGGGTCTGGTAAGGGCAGTCGGCAGCCCTCGCCCACCCGTCTGCTCTTCTTGCCGACGCCTCCTCTCCCTCTCTTCCCCAGGCTCGTGGCGCCGCTGCCCGACCCCGCCAGTAGCGGATGGACCTGCAGTGGAACCCCCGACCCCTGGATCCCCCCATATTCCACGTCCCGATAGGGACCCACCTGCTTTTTCGCCCTCAGGTGGGAGGCCCGCGGCCCTGGTCGCCTCCCACTCCGGTCAGGCCTCATCGCCCCCGGCCCCCTCGGCCCCTGGGGGACGTGGGACCCGACGTCGCCGTCCGCCTTTCTCGTCTTCTCGCCCCCTCGAAGTTCCGGTGGTGTTTGGCCAGACGGCTTCACTCGGCCTTAGGACGATGGACAAGTTCCTCGTCCTCCGCCCCTCCTCCTCCAAGCCCCTCCCACTAACCACGAACGTCTCTTTCGAGCGATCCATGGGAAGACGGGGACGGCGCGTTTTGACCTTCGGCCTCAGAGGGATGGCTCCATTTTGATAAGGTCGCGTTCCTCTGCCGAAACCTCCTCTCTGCTCGCTATCCCCGATGTCCTGGGCTGCGGGATCACGGTGACTCCCCACCCCCGCCTCATCAGTGCCAGGGCACAATTTACGCTGCTCGTCTTCTACCCATCCCGGTGGAAGACCTCCAGATTGACCTCGCCTCCAGGGTGTTGAGGGTGTACCGCTTTCCCGACAGATCGCGGTCCCCAACTGCCCTTCTCCTCGCCTGCTCCTCACTTTCGACTCACTGGTGCCCCCCGTTTCGGTATTCTGGGGCTTTGGTGAGAGACGAGCGTGCGAATTCTCAGTACGACCATACGTGCCAGATCCTACGCGCTGTTTTCAGTGTAATAGGTTGGCCACGTGAGCAGCTCCTGCCGTCAGCCGGCCCCGTTGTGTGTCCGCTGCGGCGGCCCTCCCCACCCCTTGCCCTGTACTGCTCCGCCTTCCTGCACCAACTGCCATGGACCACACCCTGCTTCATCCCGCTCTTGCCCGTCCTTCCTCTTTGAAAGGAGGTTCGGGCCCTCTGTTCATCAGAGTTTCTCAGCGCTCGGGAGGCGCGGGAGCGGTTGCGTGGCGGCGAGGCCCGGCGTGGTGCCTCGTACGCCGAGGCTCTCCGTTCCCGGACCCCGTCCTCACCGGCGGTTCCCAACGCGCCTCCACCCACCGTGTCCGCTACTCCCAGTCCATCCTCTGCCGCCCAGCGGACTCCTACCGCGGCTCCCCGTACCACCAGCGCGTCCCCACGTGCTCCCTCCGCGAACGCCGATGCTTCGTCGGCAACCCCCCCTGCCCCTTCTACGCCCTCTCCACCGGCGCCTTCGGCCACCCCCATTCCGGATCGTGACCCGCCGTCACCCACGCGGGCCGCACGACGGAGGGATAGGGGCCGCAAGCGCCGCGCCAGTGGTGACCCAGAAAGGTTCGACGCCATAAGCCTCGCATCACCTTCCTCTCCTAAACACAAACGCCCCCTTCGCCCTACCGCCCCGGTGTCCTCACCGTCCCCACTGCGCAACCGTTATGCACGCTCCCCCCTGGGGTCCCCGTCGGCCCTCGTGGTGGAGGCTGAGATACACCCCTCTCCGGCCCGGTCGATGGACCCACTGGAGGGGGAACTCGCCCGACTGGTCGGCGTGGGTGGGACGTGCACGCCCCCGCGTTTGACCCGCCCCATCTCTCTCCTCGACCTGCCAATGCCTCTGGGTGAGGTATTATTTTCCACTCCCCCGCACCTCCGGTGAAGGGAGGGGCATTCTGGATACCTCTCACATCCCCTTCTCTGCATCGCTCTCCCCCGGACGTCCGGGAGACTCCTCTTCTGGAGGACTTGCCGGCGTCTGGTTCCACATCGCCCCCTCGTCGGGGTGACCCTCGCCTTCGTCCTCGTTCGGCGTCCCTCGCTGAACTCCGGGGCTTTCCGATTCCCTCTTTAATCTCGGGCCGCCCGATCGGCCCACCCACCCCATAACCATCCTTTACGCTGACCTTCCTACCCCCTCCCTATACCTCGCTCCTGCAGTGGAACATCCGCGGCTCCTGGTAGGCCTCGAGTCTCTCCTCTCTCCTGGCCTCCAGGTGTCCGGCGTGTTTCTGCCTTCAGGAGACGATTCTGGATCCCGTTCCCTCCCTCGAGTGTCCGGTTACTGCGGGCTCCCTTCCCCGCCTCTCGATGGGGCGGGGAGGGGGGGGCGCCGCGGTCTTCGTGCACCGCTCCGTCCCT
Organism: Bathynomus jamesi; assembly: GCA_023014485.1. Classification (NCBI taxonomy): domain Eukaryota; kingdom Metazoa; phylum Arthropoda; class Malacostraca; order Isopoda; family Cirolanidae; genus Bathynomus; species Bathynomus jamesi. Next base: position 16,135 of record JAJOZX010006399.1, on the reverse strand, counting down.
TTCCGCCCCTCCCTCTCCGTACAGTCCTGCAAGCTGTGGCCGTGCGCCTTTCCTTGGGGCGCCAGCTCACGGTCTGCTCTCTTTACCTCTCCCCTAACGTACGCCCTCCACCCGATTCTCTCCGTGACCTAATTCTCCAGCTTCCCCGCCCTTTTTTGATTCTCGGGGACTTCAACAGTCGGGACCCGGCCTGGGGGACGTTTGCTCCACCTTTCTCTCCGGGACCCTTCTCTCCCTTGGACGAGCTCGAGTTCACCTTTCTGAACGATGGCTCCCCAACTGCCTTCACTCGGCCCATGACAGTTTCACCTGTATCGACCTTCCCTGGTTTCCCTCGAAATCGTGACGGAGTTCACCTGGGAGGTCCTGCCGGATTCTTCCGGCAGTGACCATTTCCCAGTGTGTCTTACCCCGACCCGTCTCCTCCCCCCCACCTCTGTCCGCCCGCGCTGGCTGTTCGCCCGAGCAGACTGGGCCTCATACGCGAGGGGCACGGCGATCTCGCCATCAATTCCTGCCTTTCCCTCCGTCAATGAGGCCCTCGCCTTCCTCGAGAGTAAGATCCTCTCGGCTGCCGCAGTTGCATCCCCCGTACCTCTGGCTCCCCCAGGCCGCGAAGCGTCCATGGTGGACCCCAGAGTGCTCCCATGCCGTTCAGGAGCGGCGCCGTGCCGGCCGCCGCTTCTACCGGACCCGCCAGCTGGAGCACAAGATAGAATTTCAGCGCCTGAAGGCAGTGGCCCGTCGGGTCCTGAAACTGGCCCGGCGTACCTCCTGGCGGAGTTACGTGTCCGGGATCTCCTCCTCGACTGCCCCCTCGACTGTTTGGCGCAAGGTGCGTAGCTTTGAGGGGACCCGTGTCCCCCCTCGACCCCCGGTGCTTCGGGTCGGGGACGACGAGTTCGTGTCCGATCCGGAGGCCGTCGCGAACGCACTCGCGGCGCACTTTGCAGCCATCTCCAGTTCCGATTCCCGCCGCGACCCACCGGAATTTCCACCTCATAGGGATGACCCCTATAATCACCTCTTCCACATGACAGAGCTTCGGGATGCCCTCCGCCCCCGACGCTCCTCCGCCCCCGGCCCCCGATAATATCCCCTATGACTTTTTACGGCATCTCCACCCCTCTGCTCTCAGCTTTCTACTGGACCTCTATAACCGGATTTGGTTGGAGGGTTCATTTCCGGACCGATGGCGTGAGTCCATCGTCGTCCCCATCCCGAAGCCCGATAAAGACCCCTCACTCCCGTCGAACTATCGCCCCATTTCCCTAACATGCTGTGCCTGCAAGGTGATGGAGGCGATGGTCGCCTCGCGGCTGTCCTTTACCTTGGAGGCGAGTGACCAGTACCCTGCTACCCAGGCTGGTTTCCGGCGCTTCCGGTCTACCACCGACCCCCTCCTTCTCCTTAGCCATGACGTGCAGGAGGCTTTCTCCCGGCGTCAATTTGTACTCGCCGTCTTTTTCGACCTCCAGAAGGCCTACGATATTACCCGGCGGAGCGCGGTCTTCGACTGCTTACGCTCCCTGGGTTTCGTAGGCTTTCTCCCTTCCTTTATTTATAACTTCTTGTCCGCCCGTTCTTTCCGCGTCCGCATCGGTTCTGCCCTCTCTGACCGCTTTCCGTTGGAGGAGGGTGTCCCTCAGGGTAGTGTCCTTAGCGTCTTGTGTTTCTCACTCGTGATGAACACAGTCGCTACGGTCCTGCCTACATCCGTTCGTAGCTCCCTCTATGCCGATGACCTGGCTATCTATTGCTCTGGCCGCCTCCCGTCTTTGGCTGAACGTCGGCTCCAGCTAGCCATCAACGCGGTGGTTCGCTGGCGTCCTCGGTTGGCTATGCTTTCTCACCCTCTAAGTCTTCCAGTATGCTTTTCCGTCCTCGGCGCCTCCGTCTGTCGCATACCTTCGCCCTTACCCTTGCCGGCACTCCTCTTCCCCTCGTCCCATCCGTTAGATTCCTGGGTATGACCCTCGACGGATTTTTCGGTTGGGTTCCACACCTTAGGTGGTTGCGGCAAACATCTCGCCGCACCCTCTCCCTTTTGGGTCATCTGTCCCACACGACCTGGGGGCGGACAGGCGTACTCTGCTGCGCCTGTACACCTCCCTGGTGCAATCCCGTGTCGACTACGGCTGTGTGGTCTACAGCTCCGCCTCCTCTCACGGCACTCCGTATGCTGGATCCTCTTCTCCACCGTGGCCTTCGCCTGGCGTCGGGTGCCTTCCGCTCGTCCCCTGTCGCTAGTCTTCAGGTGGACTGTGGACACCCCCCCCTGCCCCTTCGCCGGGGCCTTCTCATGGCGAAGTGTTACCTTCGCATCTGCCGCCTTCCGATGTCCCTACTCTTCTCCCAGGCGCTACCCCGGCCTGACACGTGGCATTTCGCTGCCTCTCTGGCCGAGATTTTCTCGTCCCTGGGGATCCCCCCACCCTCTATTCTGCCGTTCTCCTTCGATCTGTCGCCCCCTTGGCGGACCACTCCTATCTGCCGTTGCCAGGCGCTCCGTGGCCTGCGTAAGGAGTCTCTTCCTGCCGTCCTCCGGTCTTCTTTTCTGGCCCATCTTCCCGTCCATTCGGACGACGTTCCCGTCTACACCGACGGCTCGCGCTCCCCTGCAGGTGTCGCGGACGCCGTCTTCTCTCCGTCATTGTCACCTACCTCCCGGGGTATCCCCCTGCCGGTTCAGGCCTCCATCTTTTCCGCGGAGCTCTTTGCCCTTCTGGAAGCCCTCCGTCTGGTATCGGGTTGTTCGCGGTCCTCCTGTACCATTTTTTCGGACTCGCTGAGCGCCCTTCAGGCGCTCGAGCGCTATGATTCCCCGGACCCCCTCGTACGGCCTTATTCAACAGGAGTACCATGTCCTGCACACCGTTCACCGGATCCGGGTCACCTTCTGCTGGGTTCCCGCCCATGTTGGTGTTTCCGGTAATGAGGCGGCGGACCGCATAGCCCGGTCCGCCGCCTCGCCGCCTCCCCTCCCCCGCCCGCTCCCCTTCTCAGACTATGTGCAGGTCTTTCGTTCCTTTTACGACCGCATGTGGCAACAGTCCTGGGACGATGCCACCGGAAATAAACTCTGGTCCATCCGCCCCCGTCTGTCATATTGGGTGTCCTCTTTCCACCGCTCCAGACACAAAGAGGTCGTCCTTGCGCGGCTTCGCATCGGCCATACGCGCCGCCTCACGCACGGCTATCTTATGTTCCGGCAGGAGGCTCCTCGTTGCGCCTCCTGCCAGTCGCCCCTCACCGTCTCTCACATCCTTGTGGAATGCCCCACCCTGTCGTCAGTACGTCGTCGCGCCTTCCCGTTCCTTTCTGATTTCCCCCTCCCCGAACGTTTACGCCTTATGCTCGCTGAGAGCCCTCTCTTCTCGCTTGACCGTCTTTTCCTCTTCCTCTCCCAATCTCGCATCCTATCTGAGCTTTAGGTGACTTCTCACCTGTAGTCCGCTGTTCTCCCTTTTCTAGTGCCTTTTCTCCGTCTCCGTTTCTCTTTCTCGTATTCCGCCTCGCCATGATATCCGCTACCATATAGCGGGAAGTGGCGGTAAACGCCCCAATACAAAAAAAAAAAAAAAAAAAATACATATACATACACATACACATACAGGGCGTCCCAAAAAAATGTATACACACTTTAAATACTTATAAAGACAGTGTTTATTAAAATACATTTCATTTTCAATATGTAATAGAATCTACAGACATTATTTAATTGTTTTGTCAACGCCTGTTTTCAAACTGACGTCCGTTCTGGTCCAGGCACTGCTGATAACGCGAAGCAATGGAATCGCAAACATCACGAAACATTTCGTTTGGTATTTGTGTGCATTCTCGTTCAATGGCTGCTCTCAATTCAGCGACTGTTGCAGGTTTTATAGCGTAGACTTTGTCTTTTAAGTATCCCCATAAAAAAAAGTCTAGTGGTGTGAGGTCTGGTGAACGCGTTGGGTATTCTACGAAACCCCTTCGTCCAATCCACATCCACATCGTGCCAAGTACCACTCGCAATACTCCACTCTTCGGTCCGGATCATCTTCATTAATAGCATGGACTAATCTTGGAATGTAACTTTTCCATCGACAGCGCTTCAAAATGCGTTGGACAGACGATTCTGAAATTCCTACCTCATGACTCGCTTGCTGCACAGATTTTCTTTGACTTTGGTGATACGTTTCCAGTACTTTCTTGCTTTGTGGGGCTTGTCGATGTCCGTGGTCTTCCGGAACGCTTCTTGTGGACATTCTGAACAGTTCCATCGGCTTCAAACTTATCTCTAATTCGAGTGATGGTAAGTCGCGTTCGTGGATTTGTTTGAAACTCCCTCCTAAACTGTCTTTGCACTTCAACTGCGTTTTCACACTTCCAGTAACATTTTAGAATGGATTTCCTTTGTTCAAAGCTTAGTCTGACTGCCATTATTAATTCTAATGGGTTTAACTTGGAAAGAAGGAAACATCAATTGAGCTATCAGCTGTTAAAGTGTGTGTACATTTTTTTGGGACGCCCTGTTATATACAGGGTGGGCCGTAAGTTTCCATACATAGGAAAATTTAAATTATGGTCTTCACGTGCGTCGGTATTTGGATCAGCAGTTTCCGGATGCTTGGATTGGTCGGCGTGGTCCTGTGGAGTGGCCTCCCAGATCCCCAGATCTCACCCCCCTTGATTTCTGTCTTTGGGGGCACTTGAAGGCCATGGTGTATCAGGAAAAGATACGAGACATAAATCATCTAAAGGAACGTATCACCAACGCCATTACAAGCATAACGTCAACTGTGCTAATGCGTGTTCATCAACAGTGGGGAACACGTATTGAAATGTGTTTTCAAAACAAGGCAACCATGTAGAGCATATTATATAAATAAAAATGGTTGTCCATAAAAAAATGTTTATTTTTCCTATGTATGGAAACTTACGGCCCACCCTGTATATATATATATATATATATACAGGGTGTCCCGTAAGTCTGGACCCATAGGGAAAAATAATAAAATTACAAAATAGTCCAAAAATTTATACATAATCTGTTCAAAGTGTCCGCCGTTGTGTCGCACACATAGTTGAAGACGCAATCTCCACTGCGACAGCACGCCTCCACAATGCGTGCTTTAAGGTGGAAAATGTTCTGAAGTTTGACTTCGTACACTTTGGCTTTCAAGTGGCCCCACAAATAAAAATCATAATAAAAAATAATAAAAAATAATAATAATAAAATAATAACATAATAAAAAAAATATATTATAAATCCCTATGGGTCCAGACTTACGGGACACCCTGTATATATATATATATATATATATATAGAGGGTGATCCAGAGAAATGGGACCCAAAAGAAACCCCTGTAACTCTTAAAGTATAAGTCCTTTTATAAAATCATAAGCATCATTCGAAAGAGGATAGTTACAGGATTGTATAGGTTTTGACAATACAATGCAAGATAAGATACAAAACAAAATAAGTGTTAGTTAAAACTAACCCTTCAAGATGACTGCATGGACTGTGGAACAGCTGCGTTTCATAACAGCAATATTATGAGCATGGAAGAAGTGTACTTTCAGCTCAAAGATCTTTCAAGACAAATTTTCAGATGTCAAAATCACCTAAGAAAGTAACCCGTCGGTGTGTCAAAACTTTTTCCCTAACTGGCAGCATTGGAAAAAGAAAACCAACTGGAAGAGTGCGCACAGCAAGGATAGACGAGATCATTAACAGAACTCATGAAATTGTACAGGATAATCCTAACATAAGCATCAGACGTGCTTCTCAGCTGTTAGGAGTTGGATATGGAACAACACACCGTATATTCAAGCAAAATTTAATGCTCTTTCCATATAAAATTCAAACAGTGCAACAACTAAACGATGGAGATTTCGCACGAAGAAGACAATTCTGTCAATGGATCCAACAGAAGGTAAATGACCACCAATTTTCTAGCAACTTTGATTATGTCAGACGAAGCCCATTTTCACTTGAATGGAACTGTAAACAAACAAAATTGTCGTTTCTGCTTTCTGGGCAACAGAAAATCCATTGAATATTACCGAAGTCCCGTTGCATAGTCAGCGTGTAACTGTTTGGTGTGGTCTTACTGCATCTCAGATCATAGGGCCGTACTTTTTCGAGGATTCCACCGGAAACACGGTCACTGTAAATGGTGATCGCTACGAAAAAATGTTGACCGATTTCCTTATTCCTAAATTAAGAGATCTTTGTCTAGAAAACCACTGGTTCCAACAAGACGGAGCTACCTGCCATACCACGAGGAACTGCATGGTAGTTTTTCGTCAAACGTTTCCAGGCGAGTTAATCTCAAGATTTGGAGACGTTGAATGGCCCGCAAGGTCTCCGGATTTTTCTCCCTTAGATTATTATCTCTGGGGATATTTAAAGAGTAGGGTCTACAGAAATAACCCAACGACCTTGCAAGAATTGAAGGCCGCCATCACAAATGAGATACAGGCCATACCACCGCGCACACTTGCAAAAGTGATGCAGAACTTACAAGCGAGAACACTGGAATGCTTGGCAACTAATGGCGCACATTTGAAAGGAGTCATTTTTAAAAAATAAATATTTCATAATAAACTTGTAACTACTCTTTCGAATGATATATAGTTTTTATGAAAGGAATTAAATATTAAGAATATTTGGCTTTTTTTTATGGGTCCCATTTATCTGGATCACCCAGTACACATATATATATATAAACAAACCTTACGAACATTCCGTGCGATGATTCATCATTTCACGAAAGTCAAGCTTGTTGGCCTGGTGAAGTAGAGTTGGTTTCTTGTGCTCTCCACCTCACATAGCCAAGTACGCCTGGTTCATCGGGGATTGTTCTGAGTCAGGCGTCTAATCTTTTTTGAAGATGTCCACTGCAATTCCCTTCGTGTTTCTTAGGTCTTTGGGCAGCTGATTAAACAGTTTTGGTCCTCGCAACAAAACTATTTTTCAGGGTTAAGGATGTTCCATGTTTCGCCTTTAATTTGGGAATACGACACAGCTTATCGTTTCTACTTTCCACCGTTGTTTGGAGATTTACGGGGTTCAGAGTAAGATTTGGGACTAGTTTCTCCATTATTTTCCAAGTGTAAATAATGATGTATTATTCTTTTCAGTGAATATAGGTCTAGTTCGCGTAACCTTTCCCAGTAATTTAGTTCTTTGCACCCGTTGATCTTGTGAAGCTTCTCTGGATCCCTTCCAGCTCTCTCTTTTTTTTTATATGGGGTTGTTAGGACCGAGCAGTATTCCAATTTGGGTATGATCAGGGTTTTCAGTAGAAGAATCATTACATTCCTATCCCTTCGTTTAAAGATTCTCAATGTCTGCCCCGTTATTCTCTCTGCTCTGTTTACTGCTGTTATTATTTTGTTTCAAATTTCGCATCATGTCATTACAATCCCTAAATCTTTTGCTCTAGAATTTCTCTGAATTTCATGTCCATTTGGGGTATAATATTTCATGGGTTTTAGGTCTTCTCTTTTTCTGTACCGTAACAGCTGAAATTTCTGTTTAAACTTCATATTGTTGTCTTCCATCCATGTGTAGATTCTGTTATGTCGGTTTGTAGAGATCCTGTATCTTCTGGGTTTCTTATTTTTCTACTGATCTTTGTGTCCTCGGCAAAGGATGTTATGGTGCTGTCTCTGGTAACTGTGTCAGTTAGCATGATTATGAAGAGTAGTGGAGCTAATACTGTTCCTTGTGGTACTGAGCTGAGGACCCCTGATTCTGATGATACTCCTTGTACTGTAACGACTTGCCGCCGCTTACTAAGGAAATTATATATCCATTTCTCTACTTTTTATGTTCCCATATATTTCAGTTTATGTATTATGATTCCATAGTTACACTTGTCGAACGCTTTAGCAAAGTCTGTTATAGTACATCAATAATGTTGTGGTGGTTCATTAGCTGAGAGGCGTGATCTGCCTCACCGAAACCCGTGTTGGTTATTTAATTTTTTCTGAGTTTGCAAAAAGTCAGATTTTGTATATTCTTTCAAATATTTTGGTGAGAAGGGATGTAAGCGACTGGCCTATAGTTTTTGGCCTCGGATCGATGATGATCTCTATATATTGGAACTATGTTCGCGCTCTTCAGGATGCCCGGTATTTCTCCCGTGTCTAGTGATGGTTTCCATATCCAGTATAGGGGCTCAGTGATTGCATTCTTGCAGTTTTTGATCAGTGTGGCATTCTATTTATTCGGTCCTGCCGTTGATTGTGTTTTTAGTTTCCCTATGGCTTGTATAATATCATCCGTCGTAAAGTCGAAGTCCGTTATATTTTCCCCTTGTGTTTCTATCGCATATCAATTTGTCAGTTTTCAGAATACTGAAAGATGATTCGTACTGAGCTCTTAATATTTCAGATACTTGTTAGATCATCAGATAAAGCACTGTTCTCATTTTTTTGAAGGTCCGATAGTCGCATGGTTTTTCGAATTTTTTTTGCAAAATTATAGAAGTACTTTGAGTTAACCTTCATCGCTTCTATAGCGTCGTCGTCGTCTTTCTGTATGCTTTTCAATTAGTTCCTGTATAACATCATCGATACTTTGCTGTCTCATATATATAGGGTGAACCAAATGTAGGTGGACAGTACATGATAACGTTTATTTTGAGAATACATATTTAATTTTTTTGTATACTATAATACAAAATAAAATTTAAATAAATTTAGTTATAATATTTAATATAATAAAACATAAACACCATAGTTATAATATAATATAACACAAACCGTATTCAACCTACTGTCCACCTACTTTTGGTTCACCGTGTATATGTCCCGAAATTTTTTTATGTACAAAGACAAATCTCATTGAAGCTACCAGTAATGAGAATTTTTCCCACAAAACCGCATTTAATTCCCACATCTACCTTGTGGCCACTGCTTTCTAAACATCTCTGTTGTCGGCCACACGTGTTGACAACGTTGGCGATGTCAGTCACTTAATAATGGCTGCTCTTGGTTTTTTTTTCCTTCATTTGTCATAGATTACTTGTATATTCCTGATGTGACTCGATTAGAAGTTATCAGGTGATTGCAATCACGCACACCCAATCCACCGATCTTTGGGATGTGCTGTTGAACTTGTGCACTGTTCCCCTATAATTAGGTAGTGCACCCTGTTGAGGAATATTATCCATATCTGCAGTTTTGAAAGACAATGCTTGAAGCAAGGTATCACAGATATCACTGTTCGCATTCACCGTGTCCGCTGTCATCCGTAAAGAAAGACTGATTCCTCCTCCAGAAATATTTAATTTTAGCGAGTCACGCACGATGATTGATGTTAGTATATGCAGTTATAACGATTAACTTTTTTCGAACTAGTGTGTTGTGTAGAAACCTCTCTAAATTGAAAAGATTGCGCATTATTGTCCGAAACAACAACAACAACAAAAAATAAGGTTCTCGTATAGCTTTGCAAAGTTTACAGTTCATCAGTCATTATGGCAACTACATATGACATGCCAACTATTCCGTTTTCTCAGAATTTTCCCGATTTTTACTATCAAATTCCTTGTTCCCGTTTTTTCATGATAAATTCTGATCTTAAAATATTTTTCATTCAGAATAAACATTTAAAAACGCAGTTTACTCGCGTCGTGCATATCCATCTTCAGTCCGTGTATGCGTACGATATAGCCGCATTTTATTTCGGGAATAATTAATTTGACGCACTGAAACGAGTAACTCACTAATTTGAGGAATCGTCATTAAAAATATCGATGCACTAAATTGACTGAATTCGCCCATAATCTATTAGAGTAGGGAAGGACTCTCGAAGAAATACGCCAAATTTGGTATTCATTGTATGGTTTGGTTACACGTTTTAAGAATTTTTTTTGTATTTTTGCTTTGGAATTTTATTATTTTTTGTGATATTTCGTGTTGGCTCTTGACTTCCTGGTTTTCCATATATCTATGTTTGCAACTCCGCAACTAACAATGTCTGTTATTACGGTAATAACATCATTGAGTGCAATTCTTGTTCCTGTCTGGTCTGAAGAGATGAATGGATTATTAAAAGGGAATTGCTTAGCAACTTATTTTATTTTTAACCGTTTGTACTGTCAATTCCCTTTTGCTTACGGCTTTCCTTCATTAGACACAGCAACCAAGTCGTGCATACTTTTGTCGTATGCACGAAACTGAAACTACTGTAGAAGGAATGTGTTTACCAACCAAAGGTGGAAGTGAACTATTTTGAAGTCTCTTCATTAACATTTTCGAAAAATAACACTGGGTAGCAAAATTTGATAACTTTTGTTTATTGTGATTTTTCTGTTTTCTTAATGATTTCGGGGCCCTGATTCCAAAAATGATATTGGTTTTGCTCTATCATCAACCGTTTCAAAAATATAGGTTTCACACTTTTCATATGGCAAAGTATATAAAGAAGGCTAACACAAATATTTTCTGAAAATAAAAACTATTGGAAATTAATGTTTATTGAGCCAAAATTGTTTGACAAACCCAAAATGGTGCAAAGGATATAATATATATCATGAGGAGAACCGATAAGGGAATTACAAGCCTCGTTATGCAGTGTGCGTTCTTTAAAAATGCACTGAAGAACGCGACTTCCGCGTATGAACATTCTTATACTTTCTGATCAGCGACCATACGTAGTCTCGCATCATGGAAGCATCCCAATGGCACCTTTTCTCCATCGTTTGAATATCTTGATGGAATCTTTCGCCATGTTCTTCACTCACATCGCCCAGGTTATCACGAAAAAAGTCTAGATGTGAATGCAGATAGTGTAATTTTAAAGACATACAGCACCCCATTTTGCCATAGCACTTAATCAAGTTTGACACTAACTCCTTATAGTTTGGTGCTTTATGGTTGCCTAAAAACCCACGAACCACATCACGGAAAGCACACCAAGCCTCTCTTTCGATCGGAGTCATCTTGGCTTCAAGGTTCTTTGAATTCAACAGCGCCTTGACTTGTGGTCCTACAAAGATGCCAGCCTTGACTTTGGGCTCAGAGAGTTTAGGGAACATGACCCGAATCTGTTGGAAAACTTCCCCTCCAAAATCTAACGGTTACAAACTGCTTAATTAGACTCAACTTAATATGGAGAGGTGGTGGTAGAACTATGTCAGGCTTCACAAGAGGTTCCCTGAGTACATTGTACTTTCCTGGTTGCATTCCTTCACGTGGAGGCCACTGAACTGTTTTATAGTGCTCAGTTGAAGCCCTGCTATCCCACACGCAAAGAAAACATGAATATTTAGTAAACCCTCCTTGTAAACCTAACAGGAAACCAATCATTTTGAAATCACCACACACGTCCGTTATATTGTTCATACCTGATTTGAGAGCAGTTGTTTGACATTTTCATAGTCCTCTTTCATTTGAACAGAATGTGCAACTGGTATAGATGGATATTTGTTCCCATTGTGGAGTAGAACAGCTTTTAAACTCCGAGTTGAACTGTCAATAAACAGGCGCCACTCTGAGGGTATATGTGTTAACCCAATAGCTGTGAATAGACCATTAACCTCGCTGCAATAACAGAGAGCGCGATTGACATCGTAGAACCTTGCAAACTCTTCATGCCGCTTTCGGTATACAGTGCTCTTGCATTCTCCAAGCAAATTCCACTCTGAGTCTGAAGGTCAGAAGCTCAGACCCAAATCTCTAATTACTGTAAGTCGTCCAATTCCCTCTGATTTGGAAAGTGAGGGTTTGTACTGAAAGTTACTGTATATTCTTCATCATGACTGTCCTCACCAGCCAACATCTCAGATGAGCTAGCTGCATCCTCATTTTCAACCTGCAAAGCAAAGAAACAAAATATTGGCATAGCTATATATGTAGAAGAGCATCAGCACTAAGAAAAATCGAACAATGACCCACAGTCTGTAAATACAGAAGGTAAAGTAATGTATAGATACCTGTTCTGGTGGACGTGGTATTGGAAGACCTTCGCCATGTGGTACAGGAGCTATGAATGACGCTATGCTTGGATACTGAAGAGTCTTCCTTCCTGTAACTTTCCTTTACTTAGAAACATCTACCGTGCAGTAGTAGCAATCGTCGTTGTGGCTCTTTGGTTCTCTCCAGATTGTGGGTACCGCAAAGGGCATTGCCTTGCGTACTCCCCGCAGCCAACCTTCAAGTGTGGAGCGGCAGCTTCCACAGATCACATTGGGTGCCCAGGGCTTATCTTGGTCACCCATAGGCATACCAAAATAGAGCCGATACGCGATCCAGAACTTGATGCCTTTCACAATCTTGTGCGATACTTGCTTGGGGCCTATGTAATACCCACAAACGTAGCAGAATATATCCGGCGAGTGTTTACAAGCTCTAGTTGCCATTCTTTTTACCAAACTGTACTACATTAATCATAACCTGCAGATATAGAGAGAAGAGTTATTAAATCTGCAACAGATTATAGATTCCAGAAAAAAGATGTATTTACAACACTGAAATAATGTTATCGATCCTTTTTTATTGCGAACACTCAAATCGTCAGCGCAGAAACAGTACCTCAGTGCTGGTAACCATCAGACAAACAACCTGCTTTCTTTGTGTGCTCGCACTTACTGACTTCTCAGACTCTGCACTCTTCTTTATATAGCACAGTGGAAGTTTCAAGCAATTTCTAGAGCAAGAAAATGTCAACGAACATCCGGATTCTTCTCAACAATTCATGATTATTCTGATATTGCTGCGCTCATAATAAGCACCGGACAAAAAATTAGTCACCCCTCTCAGAATGTACCTAATAACGTGTGACGGCGCCTCTGGCCTTGATAACCGCACGAATCCGGCGAGGCAGAGACTCTACGAGGTTGTGCATGTACTGAACATCGATTTGCTGCCACTCGTTCATCAGCCGGTCCCGAAGTTCCGCCAGAGTCCGTGGGTGTCTATTCCTGCGCTTTACTTTGTCTCCAGCCTGAACAACACCGACTCATTCAGGATTAAAGGCTTCATTGGACCTGCGATGTACTCGTCGCCTCCCATCATTGGAGAACAAACAAAAACGGGACTCATCGGACCAAATTACACGTTTCCAATCTGCCGCAGTCCAGTTTTTGTGCCTCTGAGCCCACTTAAACGTACCAATTTGTGACTTGCTGTTAACAGCGGCCTCTTCCGTGGTACCCTGCTCCAGATGTCCATCGCATGCAGTTCTCGTCGCAATGTCCGTTCGGAAATTGGTCGCTGGAGAACCTCATTGGTTTCTTGGAGCAATTGTTCTCTGGTTTGAAAACGATTTGCAGTTACTAGACGAGAAACATGGCGGCGGCCCCTATTGTCGAGAATTGTTTTCCGGCCACAGTTACGCCGTCGATTGTCAGTTGATTGCGAACTACACCACTCTTTGTAAACTCGCTGGACAGTACGCGTTGACACCAACAAATTGGGCTACTTCAGACATTTTGTGTCCGTGGGCTCTGCCAAACACGATGGCTCCTTTTTGCCACTGAGTAACGTCTGCCTCACGACCCATTTTGCAGACTATATCCAACACACACTTTGTTCTTCACCACCTCACGAAACAGATCTGATCCTGTGTGCTACGTCACCGCTACTTGTCACTTACCAATGCTACATCAGCGCCCTCTGTGTGACCTTGAACTTCCTACTATCGGTGCTATTAGGGGTGACTAATTTTTTGTCCGGTGTGCTTATTATACTGGTAAAACATGAAAAATGGATTATCTCTGAAACCATTGATGATGATACACAAACCAAGGCCAGATTTGGACTCAGTGTCCACAAATGCATATAAAACATGAAAAATTCTATATAAACAATCAGTGTTACAATGTGATAGGCTAATGCTGTCTGTCCCACCCTAAAACACGGAAACAGCTTTTTGGAGAGAGAAAATTAAGTTGCTTAAAATTAATCGAAAACTACAGGGGAAAATATAACTCTTTCAGACAAAAATTTGAAAAAAAAAAAAAAAAAAAAAAGCGCGCGCTGCCTGTCCCACCCTAAACAAGGAAACTGCTCCTCGAGAGAAAAAATTTAATAAGCTGCTAAATTAATCGAAACTTAAGAGAACATTATAATCAATCTATCTATATACTATATAAAGCTGAAATCGGATAACGTTTATTTGTGTATGTGCTCATTCCGGTAAATATAAAAAAAAAATGGCCCCTGTTGATTGTTTAAATGTGGTATTTTTTATCACGGCTTCTGCTAGTTATTATAATAAATAAAAGATGTTTTGGACTGGCCAATTACATATAATTACAAAAAGAAACCTAAATTCAAATTTTTTTTTCGCAATTAGTTTGTTTGTAGCTGAACTGAGCAGCATTAATTTAGACTGATAGTTTTTCAAATAACCCTCATGATTTATAATCATTAAAATGTTTTGCAAATTGTTTAAATCGGAAACTGATTTCATTGTCTTCGAAGTTTAATTTATTTGTATTTTTAAATTTTGTTTTGGTGTTAATCTTAGTTTTTTAATTATTTTCAAGGTTGCATTTTCCATAGTCAATAAATTTGTTTTCTTGGAACAGCGAGTAAATGTTTTTTCTCCCTAGAAATTAAGTGAAGACGATTCTGAGGCGAAGAAAGGCAAAGCTAACCCAGACTCGAAACTCAAACTAGAACAAGATGATGACGACGATGAGATGATGATGAGGATGACGACGAGGATGATGATGATGACGAAGAAGAGGTAGAAAAGGAGGGGGGGGAGGGGGAGGAGGAGGACGACGACGACGACGATGATGATGATGACGACGATGATGAGTAGTAGGATGACGACAAGTAATTGTTATTGAAATATGTTTTTAAGTCTTAACTTGGTTTCTTTTATTTTTTGTATGTGATACAAATAAGTTGATGTAGCCGGCGTCAAGTTCCTCCTAAATCCGAAATAAAATGGAGACATTTCCCGAATTTTATTTAATTTCTATTGCTCCTTTTATGTCAAGCGCCGCTTTCTTCACCTTCTGGTATCTTTTCCAGGAACCGTTGAACTGTTTAAGTGCTAAACATTAGATTCACATCGGGTGACTCGGTCGTTTAAAGTTCGTTAATTAAAGGATTTTATTTCGACTTCAACTGTGAAGGTCGGTCCATCCGAAAACTTCATTGTGTCGTAAAACACCTCCGAACGCAAAAGCGTCGAATGTTTCTTTGGTAGTTTAAATATACGACAGGTTGTGTGGCACTAGTAGGTTGTAGCCGTATTCAGTCTGGTAGTCTAGATACAAAATTGTTGTACCGTGCAGTGGTGCAAGTTCGATTGTTTAGAAAGACCAAAAATAGTGCCATTTTTTATATTGAGGCTGAGGCCTGAATTAGGCTCGCGTTGAGTCAACCACCTTGAGATACGACCGAATAAGCCCCAGGTCCGTAGAATGTTTTAGTGTAGCTTAATTTCTGCTAAAAGTTAGTCTTTCAGACTGGCCGTTCGAGGCTCAGCTGGGATTCTGAACCCAATGAAAGAGAAAAATAAATAGCTATGAATGTTCAACTCAAGTACTTATTAAAAGTATAATCCCTTTTCACTTGTATTTAATTCTTATCTGAACAAAAACTTAAAATAAAGTTTTTACTGATTCAGGAATTTGATTTTATGTATACACAGATGATAATATTGTATTATTATTGGTATGTTTGATGCTTTTGGTAAGTTTCAATTTTAATTCGGGACTCCATATTCTTTCGCAAAAGCTTTAGATTTCGAGTAAGGTTTTGGTGCCGCCGTAGAATACCAAGGACATGGAAATCCATAGAAACCTTAATTCACAGCTTTTACTTTGAGTTCAAGGGGTGAATGGCTACTTTTGTGTGAAATGTGCAGGTTAAATTGGAAAAACAGGGCGACATCTTTCTGCACAGTAAATAGAGCAAAAATTTTGTTCTAGTAGGATTAAGTGGAATCTCAAAATTTGAAGGAGCTACAGGTAAGGTGACCAGAGTCCCGAATTTATGACGTGTCCCTCTTTTCAAAATGTCCCGCTTCATTAAAATTACTGTTACATTAGACATTAGATGTCCTTTATGAATTAATAGAATTATGCCACATTCCAAATCTAAATATTAACTTGCAAACTGAACTGGTGCAATACGTGGTGCCGTGATTCCTGACTAGCGTTTGTTTCATTAG